>CAXIIO010000709.1:0-157364 GCA_964028335.1 Altica lythri | reverse complement strand
CAATAGCATCAAAACATCTATTAATGTTATTGATGTTATTGATGCTATTGATGCTATATGATGTTATTGATGTTATTGATGTTATTGATGTTATTGATGCTATTGATGCTATTGATGCTATTGATGTTATATTGATGTTATTGATGTTATTGATGCTATTGATGTTATTAATGTTATTGATGTTATTGATGCTATTGATGTTATTGATGCTATTGATGTTATTGATGCTATTGATGTTATTGATGCTATTGATGGTATTGATGCTATTGATGCTATTGATGTTATTGATGCTATTGATGTTATTGATGCTATTGATGTTATTGATGCTATTGATGTTATTGATGCTATTGATGTTATTGATGCTTATTGATGCTATATGCTATTAATGTTATTGATGTTATTGATGCTATTGATGTTATTGATGTTATTGATGTTATTGATGCTATTGATGTTATTGATGCTATTGATGTTATTGATGCTATTGATGCTATTGATGCTATTGATGTTATTGATGCTATTGATGCTATTGATGCTATTGATGTTATTGATGCTATTGATGTTATTGATGTTATTGATGTTATTATGATGCTATTGATGCTATTGATGTTATTGATGTTATTGATGCTATTGATGTTATTGATGTTATTGATGTTATTGATGCTATTGATGTTATTGATGTTATTGATGCTATTGATGCTATTGATGCTATTGATGTTATTGATGCTATTGATGTTATTGATGCTATGATTATTGATGCTATTGATGTTATTGATGCTATTGATGTTATTGATGCTATTGATGTTATTGATGCTATTGATGTTATTGATGCTATTGATGTTATTGATGTTATTGATGCTATTGATGTTATTGATGCTATTGATGTTATTGATGCTATTGATGCTATTGATGTTATTGATGTTATTGATGCTATTGATGCTATTGATGCTATTGATGTTATTGATGCTATTGATGCTATTGATGCTATTGATGTTATTGATGCTATTGATGTTATTGATGCTATTGATGTTATTGATGCTATTGATGCTATTGATGCTATTTAATGTTATATTAATGTTATTGATGCTATTGATGTTATTGATGCTATTGATGTTATTGATGCTATTGATGTTATTGATGCTATTGATGTTATTGATGCTATTGATGTTATTGATGCTATTGATGTTATTGATGCTATTGATGTTATTGATGTTATTGATGTTATTGATGTTATTGATGTTATTGATGTTATTGATGTTATTGATGTTATTGATGTTATTGATGTTATTGATGTTATTGATGCTATTGATGCTATTGATGCTATTGATGTTATTGATGTTATTGATGCTATTGATGTTATTGATGCTATTGATGTTATTGATGCTATTGATGTTATTGATGCTATTGATGTTATTGATGCTATTGATGCTATTGATGCTATTGATGCTATTGATGCTATTGATGTTATTGATGCTATTGATGCTATTGATGTTATTGATGTTATTGATGTTATTGATGTTATTGATGTTATTGATGTTATTGATGCTATTGATGTTATTGATGCTATTGATGTTATTGATGCTATTGATGCTATTGATGTTATTGATGTTATTGATGTTATTGATGTTATTGATGTTATTGATGTTATTGATGTTATTGATGTTATTGATGTATTGATGTTATTGATGTTATTGATGTTATTGATGTTATTGATGCTATTGATGTTATTGATGCTATTGATGTTATTTGATGCCTATTGATGCTATTGATGCTATTGATGCTATTGATGCTATTGATGTTATTGATGCTATTGATGCTATTGATGTTATTGATGTTATTGATGCTATTGATGTTATTGATGTTATTGATGCTATTGATGTTATTGATGCTATTGATGTTATTGATGCTATTGATGCTATTGATGTTATTGATGCTATTGATGTTATTTGATGCTATTGATGTTATAGATGCTATTGATGCTATTGATGTTATTGATGCTATTGATGTTATTGATGCTATTGATGTTATTGATGCTATTGATGTTATTGATGCTATTGATGTTATTGATGCTATTGATGCTATTGATGCTATTGATGTTATTGATGCTATTGATGCTATTGATGCTATTGATGTTATTGATGCTATTGATGCTATTGATGCTATTGATGTTATTGATGTTATTGATGCTATTGATGTTATTGATGCTATTGATGTTATTGATGCTATTGATGTTATTGATGTTATTGATGCTATTGATGCTATTGATGCTATTAATGTTATTGATGCTATTGATGTTATTGATGCTATTGATGTTATTGATGCTATTAATGTTATTGATGTTATTGATGTTATTGATGCTATTGATGTTATTGATGCTATTGATGCTATTGATGCTATTGATGTTATTGATGCTATTGATGCTTGTTATTGATGCTATTGATGTTATTGATGCTATTGATGTTATTGATGCTATTGATGCTATTGATGTTATTGATGCTATTGATGTTATTGATGCTATTGATGCTATTGATGCTATTGATGTTATTGATGTTATTTGTTCATTGAGTTTATTGATGCTATTGATGTTATTGTGCTATTGATGCTATTGATGTTATTGATGTTATTGATGCTATTGATGTTATTGATGCTATTGATGTTATTGATGCTATTGATGTTATTGATGTTATTGATGCTATTGATGTTATTGATGCTATTGATGTTATTGATGCTATTGATGTTATTGTGCTTATGTGCTATTGATGTTATTGATGTTATTGATGCTATTGATGCTATTGATGTTATTGATGCTATTGATGCTATTGATGCTATTGATGTTATTGATGTTATTGATGCTATTGATGCTATTAATGTTATTGATGTTATTGATGCTATTGATGTTATTGATGCTATTGATGTTATTGATGCTATTGATGTTATTGATGCTATTGATGGTATTGATGCTATTGATGCTATTGATGCTATTGATGTTATTGATGCTATTGATGCTATTGATGCTATTGATGTTATTGATGCTATTGATGTTATTGATGCTATTGATGCTATTGATGTTATTGATGCTATTGATGTTATTGATGCTATTGATGCTATTGATGCTATTAATGTTATTGATGTTATTGATGCTATTGATGTTATTGATGCTATTGATGTTATTATGCTATTGATGTTATTGATGCTATTGATGGTATTGATGCTATTGATGCTATTGATGCTATTGATGTTATTGATGCTATTGATGCTATTGATGCTATTGATGTTATTGATGCTATTGATGCTATTGATGCTATTGATGTTATTGATGCTATTGATGCTATTGATGCTATTGATGTTATTGATGTTATTGATGCTATTGATGTTATTGATGTTATTGATGTTATTGATGCTATTGATGTTATTGATGTTATTGATGCTATTGATGCTATTGATGCTATTGATGTTATTGATGCTAATGATGTTATTGATGCTATTGATGTTATTGATGCTATTAATGTTATTGATGTTATTGATGTTATTGATGCTATTGATGTTATTGATGCTATTGATGTTATTGATGTTATTGATGCTATTGATGCTATTGATGCTATTGATGCTATTGATGTTATTGATGCTATTGATGTTATTGATGCTATTGATGCTATTGATGTTATTGATGCTATTGATGTTATTGATGCTATTGATGCTATTGATGCTATTAATGTTATTGATGTTATTGATGCTATTAATGTTATTGATGCTATTGATGCTATTGATGCTATTGATGTTATTGATGTTATTGATGCTATTGATGCTATTGATGTTATTGATGCTATTGATGCTATTGATGCTATTGATGTTATTGATGTTATTGATGCTATTGATGCTATTGATGTTATTGATGTTATTGATGCTATTGATGTTATTGATGCTATTGATGTTATTGATGCTATTGATGTTATTGATGCTATTGATGGTATTGATGCTATTGATGCTATTGATGCTATTGATGTTATTGATGCTATTGATGCTATTGATGCTATTGATGTTATTGATGCTATTGATGTTATTGATGCTATTGATGCTATTGATGTCTATTGATGCTATTTGATGTTATTGATGCTATTGATGCTATTGATGCTATTAATGTTATTGATGTTATTGATGCTATTGATGTTATTGATGCTATTGATGTTATTATGCTATTGATGTTATTGATGCTATTGATGGTATTGATGCTATTAATGCTATTGATGCTATTGATGTTATTGATGCTATTGATGCTATTGATGCTATTGATGTTATTGATGCTATTGATGTTATTGATGCTATTGATGTTATTGATGCTATTGATGCTATTGATGCTATTGATGTTATTGATGTTATTGATGCTATTGATGTTATTGATGCTATTGATGTTATTGATGCTATTGATGTTATTGATGCTATTGATGGTATTGATGCTATTGATGCTATTGATGCTATTGATGTTATTGATGCTATTGATGCTATTGATGCTATTGATGTTATTGATGCTATTGATGCTATTGATGCTATTGATGTTATTGATGCTATTGATGCTATTGATGCTATTGATGTTATTGAGCTTTGATGCTATTGATGGCATTGATGTATTGAATGTTATTGATGCTATTGATGCTATTGATGTTATTGATGCTATTGATGCTATTGATGCTATTGATGTTATTGATGTTATTGATGCTATTGATGCTATTGATGCTATTGATGTTATTGATGCTATTGATGTTATTGATGCTATTGATGTTATTGATGCTATTGATGTTATTGATGCTATTGATGTTATTGATGCTATTGATGCTATTGATGCTATTGATGTTATTGATGCTATTGATGCTATTGATGCTATTGATGCTATTGATGCTATTGATGGCTCCTTAATGTTATTGATGTTATTGATGCTATTGATGCTATTGATGCTATTGATGTTATTGATGCTATTGATGTTTTTGATTTATTGATGCTATTGATGTTATTGATGCTATTATGTTATTGATGTTATTGATGTTATTGATGCTATTGATGTTATTGATGTTATTGATGTTATTGATGTTATTGATGCTATTGATGCTATTGATGCTATTGATGCTATTGATGTTATTGATGCTATTGATGTTATTGATGCTATTGATGCTATTGATGTTATTGATGCTATTGATGTTATTGATGCTATTGATGCTATTGATGCTATTAATGTTATTGATGTTATTGATGCTATTGATGTTATTGATGCTATTGATGTTATTGATGCTATTGATGGTATTGATGCTATTGATGTTATTGATGCTATTGATGTTATTGATGCTATTGATGCTATTGATGCTATTGATGTTATTGATGCTATTGATGTTATTGATGCTATTGATGCTATTGATGTTATTGATGCTATTGATGTTATTGATGCTATTGATGCTATTGATGCTATTAATATTGATGTTATTGATGTTATTGATGTACTATTGATGTTATTGATGCTATTGATGTTATTGATGCTATTGATGTTATTGATGCTATTGATGGTATTGATGCTATTGATGCTATTGATGCTATTGATGTTATTGATGCTATTGATGCTATTGATGCTATTGATGTTATTGATGCTATTGATGCTATTGATGCTATTGATGTTATTGATGTTATTGATGCTATTGATGCTATTGATGCTATTGATGTTATTGATGCTATTGATGCTATTGATGCTATTGATGTTATTGATGCTATTGATGCTATTGATGCTATTGATGTTATTGATGTTATTGATGCTATTGATGTTATTGATGCTATTATGTTATGTTATGCTATTGATGTTATTGATGCTATTGAGATGCTATTGATGCCATTGATGCTATTGATGTTATTGATGCTATTGATGCTATTGATGCTATTGATGTTATTGATGCTATTGATTTATTGATGCTATTGATGCTATTGATGTTATTGATGCTATTGATGCTATTGATGCTGTTGATGTTATTGATGTTATTGATGCTATTGATGTTATTGATGCTATTGATGCTATTGATGTTATTGATGCTATTGATGCTATTGATGCTATTGATGTTATTGATGCTATTGATGCTATTGATGCTGTTGATGTTATTGATGTTATTGATGCTATTGATGTTATTGATGTTATTGATGTGTATTGATGCTATTGATGTTATTGATGTTATTGATGCTATTGATGCTATTGATGCTATTGATGCTATTGATGTTATTGATGCTATTGATGTTATTGATGCTATTGATGCTATTGATGTTATTGATGCTATTGATGTTATTGATGCTATTGATGCTATTGATGCTATTAATGTTATTGATGTTATTGATGCTATTGATGTTATTGATGCTATTGATGTTATTGATGCTATTGATGTTATTGATGCTATTGATGGTATTGATGCTATTGATGCTATTGATGCTATTGATGTTATTGATGCTATTGATGCTATTGATGCTATTGATGTTATTGATGCTATTGATGTTATTGATGCTATTGATGCTATTGATGTTATTGATGCTATTGATGTTATTGATGCTATTGATGCTATTGATGCTATTGATGCTATTGATGTTATTGATGCTATTGATGTTATTGATGCTATTGATGTTATTATGCTATTGATGTTATTGATGCTATTGATGGTATTGATGCTATTGATGCTATTGATGCTATTGATGTTATTGATGCTATTGATGCTATTGATGCTATTGATGTTATTGATGCTATTGATGTTATTGATGCTATTGATGCTATTGATGCTATTAATGTTATTGATGTTATTGATGCTATTGATGTTATTGATGCTATTGATGTTATTATGCTATTGATGTTATTGATGCTATTGATGGTATTGATGCTATTGATGCTATTGATGCTATTGATGTTATTGATGCCATTGATGCTATTGATGCTATTGATGTTATTGATGTTATTATGCTATTGATGTTATTGATGCTATTGATGGTATTGATGCTATTGATGCTATTGATGCTATTGATGTTATTGATGCTATTGATGCTATTGATGCTATTGATGTTATTGATGCTATTGATGCTATTGATGCTATTGATGTTATTGATGCTATTGATGCTATTGATGCTGTTGATGTTATTGATGTTATTGATGCTATTGATGTTATTGATGTTATTGATGTTATTGATGCTATTGATGTTATTGATGTTATTGATGCTATTGATGCTATTGATGCTATTGATGTTATTGATGCTAATGATGTTATTGATGCTATTGATGTTATTGATGCTATTAATGTTATTGATGTTATTGATGTTATTGATGCTATTGATGTTATTGATGTTATTGATGTTATTGATGTTATTGATGCTATTGATGCTATTGATGCTATTGATGCTATTGATGTTATTGATGCTATTGATGTTATTGATGCTATTGATGCTATTGATGTTATTGATGCTATTGATGTTATTGATGCTATTGATGCTATTGATGCTATTAATGTTATTGATGTTATTGATGCTATTGATGTTATTGATGCTATTGATGTTATTGATGCTATTGATGTTATTGATGCTATTGATGGTATTGATGCTATTGATGCTATTGATGCTATTGATGTTATTGATGCTATTGATGCTATTGATGCTATTGATGTTATTGATGCTATTGATGTTATTGATGCTATTGATGCTATTGATGTTATTGATGCTATTGATGTTATTGATGCTATTGATGCTATTGATGCTATTAATGTTATTGATGTTATTGATGCTATTGATGTTATTGATGCTATTGATGTTATTATGCTATTGATGTTATTGATGCTATTGATGGTATTGATGCTATTGATGCTATTGATGCTATTGATGTTATTGATGCTATTGATGCTATTGATGCTATTGATGTTATTGATGCTATTGATGCTATTGATGCTATTGATGTTATTGATGCTATTGATGCTATTGATGCTGTTGATGTTATTGATGTTATTGATGCTATTGATGTTATTGATGCTATTGATGCTATTGATGTTATTAATGCTATTGATGTTATTGATGCTATTGATGCTATTGATGCTATTAATGTTATTGATGTTATTGATGCTATTGATGTTATTGATGCTATTGATGTTATTATGCTATTGATGTTATTGATGCTATTGATGGTATTGATGCTATTGATGCTATTGATGCTATTGATGTTATTGATGCTATTGATGCTATTGATGCTATTGATGTTATTGATGCTATTGATGCTATTGATGCTATTGATGTTATTGATGCTATTGATGCTATTGATGCTGTTGATGTTATTGATGTTATTGATGCTATTGATGTTATTGATGTTATTGATGTTATTGATGCTATTGATGTTATTGATGTTATTGATGCTATTGATGCTATTGATGTTATTGATGCTAATGATGTTATTGATGTTATTGATGCTATTGATGCTATTGATGTTATTGATGTTATTGATGCTAATGATGCTATTGATGCTATTGATGTTATTGATGCTAATGATGTTATTGATGCTATTGATGTTATTGATGCTATTAATGTTATTGATGTTATTGATGTTATTGATGCTATTAATGCTATTAATGTTATTGATGCTATTGATGCTATTGATGCTATTGATGCTATTGATGTTATTGATGCTATTGATGTTATTGATGCTATTGATGCTATTGATGTTATTGATGCTATTGATGTTATTGATGCTATTGATGCTATTGATGCTATTAATGTTATTGATGTTATTGATGCTATTGATGTTATTGATGCTATTGATGTTATTATGCTATTGATGTTATTGATGCTATTGATGGTATTGATGCTATTGATGCTATTGATGCTATTGATGTTATTGATGCTATTGATGCTATTGATGCTATTGATGTTATTGATGCTATTGATGCTATTGATGCTATTGATGTTATTGATGCTATTGATGCTATTGATGCTGTTGATGTTATTGATGTTATTGATGCTATTGATGTTATTGATGTTATTGATGTTATTGATGCTATTGATGTTATTGATGTTATTGATGCTATTGATGCTATTGATGCTATTGATGTTATTGATGCTAATGATGTTATTGATGCTATTGATGTTATTGATGCTATTAATGTTATTGATGTTATTGATGTTATTGATGTTATTGATGTTATTGATGTTATTGATGTTATTGATGTTTTTGATGTTATTGATGTTATTGATGTTATTAATGTTATTGATGTTATTGATGTTATTGATGTTATTGATGCTATTGATGTTATTGATGTTATTGATGTTATTGATGCTATTGATGCTATTGATGCTATTGATGTTATTGATGTTATTGATGTTATTGATGTTATTGATGTTATTAATGTTATTGATGTTATTGATGTTATTGATGTTATTGATGCTATTGATGTTATTGATGTTATTGATGTTATTGATGCTATTGATGTTATTGATGCTATTGATGTTATTGATGTTATTGATGCTATTGATGCTATTGATGTTATTGATGCTAATGATGTTATTGATGCTATTGATGTTATTGATGCTATTAATGTTATTGATGTTATTGATGCTATTGATGCTATTGATGCTATTGATGTTATTGATCTTATTGATGCTATTGATGTTATTGATGTTATTGATGCTATTGATGCTATTGATGTTATTGATGTTATTAATGTTATTAATGTTATTGATGCTATTGATGCTATTGATGTTATTAATGTTATTGATGCTATTGATGTTATTGATGTTATTGATGCTATTGATGTTATTGATGCTATTGATGTTATTGATGCTATTGATGTTATTGATGCTATTGATGTTATTGATGTTATTGATGCTATTGATGTTATTGATGCTATTGATGTTATTGATGCTATTGATGCTATTGATGTTATTGATGCTATTGATGCTATTGATGCTAGTGATGTTATTGATGCTATTGATGTTATTGATGCTATTGATGTTATTGATGCTATTGATGTTATTGATGCTATTGATGGTATTGATGCTATTGATGCTATTGATGCTATTGATGTTATTGATGCTATTGATGCTATTGATGCTATTGATGTTATTGATGCTATTGATGTTATTGATGCTATTGATGCTATTGATGTTATTGATGCTATTGATGTTATTGATGCTATTGATGCTATTGATGCTATTAATGTTATTGATGTTATTGATGCTATTGATGTTATTGATGCTATTGATGTTATTATGCTATTGATGTTATTGATGCTATTGATGGTATTGATGTTATTGATGCTATTGATGCTATTGATGCTATTGATGTTATTGATGCTATTGATGCTATTGATGCTATTGATGCTATTGATGTTATTGATGCTATTGATGTTATTGATGCTATTGATGCTATTGATGTTATTGATGCTATTGATGTTATTGATGCTATTGATGCTATTGATGCTATTAATGCTATTGATGTTATTAATGCTGTTGATGCTATTGATGTTTTTGATGCTATTGATGCTATTGATGATATTAATGCTATTGATGCTATTAATGTTATTGATGATATTGATGTTATTGATGTTATTGATGTTATTGATGTTATTGATGCTATTGATGTTATTGATGCTATTAATGTTATTGATGCTATTGATGCTATTGATGCTATTGATGTTATTGATGTTATTGATGCTATTGATGCTATTGATGTTATTGATGCTATTGATGCTATTGATGCTATTGATGTTATTGATGTTATTGATGCTATTGATGCTATTAATGTTATTGATGTTATTGATGCTATTGATGTTATTGATGCTATTGATGTTATTGATGCTATTGATGTTATTGATGCTATTGATGTTATTGATGCTATTGATGGTATTGATGCTATTGATGCTATTGATGCTATTGATGTTATTGATGCTATTGATGCTATTGATGCTATTGATGTTATTGATGCTATTGATGTTATTGATGCTATTGATGCTATTGATGTTATTGATGCTATTGATGTTATTGATGCTATTGATGCTATTGATGCTATTAATGTTATTGATGTTATTGATGCTATTGATGTTATTGATGCTATTGATGTTATTATGCTATTGATGTTATTGATGCTATTAATGGTATTGATGCTATTGATGCTATTGATGCTATTGATGTTATTGATGCTATTGATGCTATTGATGCTATTGATGTTATTGATGCTATTGATGCTATTGATGCTATTGATGTTATTGATGCTATTGATGCTATTGATGTTATTGATGCTATTGATGTTATTGATGTTATTGATGCTATTGATGCTATTGATGTTATTGATGCTAATGATGTTATTGATGCTATTGATGTTATTGATGCTATTAATGTTATTGATGTTATTGATGCTATTGATGCTATTGATGCTATTGATGTTATTGATCTTATTGATGCTATTGATGTTATTGATGTTATTGATGCTATTGATGCTATTGATGTTATTGATGTTATTAATGTTATTAATGTTATTGATGCTATTGATGCTATTGATGTTATTAATGTTATTGATGCTATTGATGTTATTGATGTTATTGATGCTATTGATGTTATTGATGCTATTGATGTTATTGATGCTATTGATGTTATTGATGCTATTGATGTTATTGATGTTATTGATGCTATTGATGTTATTGATGCTATTAATGTTATTGATGTTATTGATGTTATTGATGCTATTGATGTTATTGATGTTATTGATGTTATTGATGTTATTGATGTTATTGATGTTATTGATGTTATTGATGTTATTGATGTTATTAATGTTATTGATGTTATTGATGTTATTGATGTTATTGATGCTATTGATGTTATTGATGCTATTGATGTTATTGATGCTATTGATGTTATTGATGCTATTGATGGTATTGATGCTATTGATGCTATTGATGCTATTGATGTTATTGATGCTATTGATGCTATTGATGCTATTGATGTTATTGATGCTATTGATGTTATTGATGCTATTGATGCTATTGATGTTATTGATGCTATTGATGTTATTGATGCTATTGATGCTATTGATGCTATTAATGTTATTGATGTTATTGATGCTATTGATGTTATTGATGCTATTGATGTTATTATGCTATTGATGTTATTGATGCTATTGATGGTATTGATGTTATTGATGCTATTGATGCTATTGATGCTATTGATGTTATTGATGCTATTGATGCTATTGATGCTATTGATGCTATTGATGTTATTGATGCTATTGATGTTATTGATGCTATTGATGCTATTGATGTTATTGATGCTATTGATGTTATTGATGCTATTGATGCTATTGATGCTATTAATGCTATTGATGTTATTAATGCTGTTGATGCTATTGATGTTTTTGATGCTATTGATGCTATTGATGATATTAATGCTATTGATGCTATTAATGTTATTGATGATATTGATGTTATTGATGTTATTGATGTTATTGATGTTATTGATGCTATTGATGTTATTGATGCTATTAATGTTATTGATGCTATTGATGCTATTGATGCTATTGATGTTATTGATGTTATTGATGCTATTGATGCTATTGATGTTATTGATGCTATTGATGCTATTGATGCTATTGATGTTATTGATGTTATTGATGCTATTGATGCTATTAATGTTATTGATGTTATTGATGCTATTGATGTTATTGATGCTATTGATGTTATTGTTGCTATTGATGTTATTGATGCTATTGATGGTATTGATGCTATTGATGCTATTGATGCTATTGATGTTATTGATGCTATTGATGCTATTGATGCTATTGATGTTATTGATGCTATTGATGTTATTGATGCTATTGATGCTATTGATGTTATTGATGCTATTGATGTTATTGATGCTATTGATGCTATTGATGCTATTAATGTTATTGATGTTATTGATGCTATTGATGTTATTGATGCTATTGATGTTATTATGCTATTGATGTTATTGATGCTATTGATGGTATTGATGCTATTGATGCTATTGATGCTATTGATGTTATTGATGCTATTGATGCTATTGATGCTATTGATGTTATTGATGCTATTGATGCTATTGATGCTATTGATGTTATTGATGCTATTGATGCTATTGATGCTGTTGATGTTATTGATGTTATTGATGCTATTGATGTTATTGATGTTATTGATGTTATTGATGCTATTGATGTTATTGATGTTATTGATGCTATTGATGCTATTGATGCTATTGATGTTATTGATGCTAATGATGTTATTGATGCTATTGATGTTATTGATGCTATTAATGTTATTGATGTTATTGATGTTATTGATGCTATTGATGTTATTGATGTTATTGATGTTATTGATGTTATTGATGCTATTGATGCTATTGATGCTATTGATGCTATTGATGTTATTGATGCTATTGATGTTATTGATGCTATTGATGCTATTGATGTTATTGATGCTATTGATGTTATTGATGCTATTGATGCTATTGATGCTATTAATGTTATTGATGTTATTGATGCTATTAATGTTATTGATGCTATTGATGCTATTGATGCTATTGATGTCATTGATGTTATTGATGCTATTGATGCTATTGATGCTATTAATGTTATTAATGTTATTGATGCTATTGATGTTATTGATGCTATTGATGTTATTGATGCTATTGATGTTATTGATGCTATTGATGGTATTGATGCTATTGATGCTATTGATGCTATTGATGTTATTGATGCTATTGATGCTATTGATGCTATTGATGTTATTGATGCTATTGATGTTATTGATGCTATTGATGCTATTGATGTTATTGATGCTATTGATGTTATTGATGCTATTGATGCTATTGATGCTATTAATGTTATTGATGTTATTGATGCTATTGATGTTATTGATGCTATTGATGTTATTATGCTATTGATGTTATTGATGCTATTGATGGTATTGATGCTATTAATGCTATTGATGCTATTGATGTTATTGATGCTATTGATGCTATTGATGCTATTGATGTTATTGATGCTATTGATGTTATTGATGCTATTGATGTTATTGATGCTATTGATGCTATTGATGCTGTTGATGTTATTGATGTTATTGATGCTATTGATGTTATTGATGCTATTGATGTTATTGATGCTATTGATGTTATTGATGCTATTGATGGTATTGATGCTATTGATGCTATTGATGCTATTGATGTTATTGATGCTATTGATGCTATTGATGCTATTGATGTTATTGATGCTATTGATGCTATTAATGTTATTGATGTTATTGATGCTATTAATGTTATTGATGCTATTGATGCTATTGATGCTATTGATGTTATTGATGTTATTGATGCTATTGATGCTATTGATGTTATTGATGCTATTGATGCTATTGATGCTATTGATGTTATTGATGTTATTGATGCTATTGATGCTATTAATGTTATTAATGTTATTGATGCTATTGATGTTATTGATGCTATTGATGTTATTGATGCTATTGATGTTATTGATGCTATTGATGGTATTGATGCTATTGATGCTATTGATGCTATTGATGTTATTGATGCTATTGATGCTATTGATGCTATTGATGTTATTGATGCTATTGATGTTATTGATGTTATTGATGCTATTGATGCTATTGATGCTATTGATGTTATTGATGCTAATGATGTTATTGATGCTATTGATGTTATTGATGCTATTAATGTTATTGATGTTATTGATGTTATTGATGCTATTGATGTTATTGATGTTATTGATGTTATTGATGTTATTGATGCTATTGATGCTATTGATGCTATTGATGCTATTGATGTTATTGATGCTATTGATGTTATTGATGCTATTGATGCTATTGATGTTATTGATGCTATTGATGTTATTGATGCTATTGATGCTATTGATGCTATTAATGTTATTGATGTTATTGATGCTATTGATGTTATTGATGCTATTGATGTTATTGATGCTATTGATGTTATTGATGCTATTGATGGTATTGATGCTATTGATGCTATTGATGCTATTGATGTTATTGATGCTATTGATGCTATTGATGCTATTGATGTTATTGATGCTATTGATGTTATTGATGCTATTGATGCTATTGATGTTATTGATGCTATTGATGTTATTGATGCTATTGATGCTATTGATGCTATTAATGTTATTGATGTTATTGATGCTATTGATGTTATTGATGCTATTGATGTTATTATGCTATTGATGTTATTGATGCTATTGATGGTATTGATGCTATTGATGCTATTGATGCTATTGATGTTATTGATGCTATTGATGCTATTGATGCTATTGATGTTATTGATGCTATTGATGCTATTGATGCTATTGATGTTATTGATGCTATTGATGCTATTGATGCTGTTGATGTTATTGATGTTATTGATGCTATTGATGTTATTGATGTTATTGATGTTATTGATGCTATTGATGTTATTGATGTTATTGATGCTATTGATGCTATTGATGCTATTGATGTTATTGATGCTAATGATGTTATTGATGCTATTGATGTTATTGATGCTATTAATGTTATTGATGTTATTGATGTTATTGATGCTATTGATGTTATTGATGTTATTGATGTTATTGATGTTATTGATGCTATTGATGCTATTGATGCTATTGATGCTATTGATGTTATTGATGCTATTGATGTTATTGATGCTATTGATGCTATTGATGTTATTGATGCTATTGATGTTATTGATGCTATTGATGCTATTGATGCTATTAATGTTATTGATGTTATTGATGCTATTAATGTTATTGATGCTATTGATGCTATTGATGCTATTGATGTCATTGATGTTATTGATGCTATTGATGCTATTGATGCTATTAATGTTATTAATGTTATTGATGCTATTGATGTTATTGATGCTATTGATGTTATTGATGCTATTGATGTTATTGATGCTATTGATGGTATTGATGCTATTGATGCTATTGATGCTATTGATGTTATTGATGCTATTGATGCTATTGATGCTATTGATGTTATTGATGCTATT
The DNA here is from genome assembly GCA_964028335.1 of Altica lythri. Taxonomy (NCBI): domain Eukaryota; kingdom Metazoa; phylum Arthropoda; class Insecta; order Coleoptera; family Chrysomelidae; genus Altica; species Altica lythri. The sequence continues at coordinate 141,329 of CAXIIO010000709.1, read as the reverse complement.
GATGTTATTGATGCTATTGATGCTATTGATGTTATTGATGCTATTGATGTTATTGATGCTATTGATGCTATTGATGCTATTAATGTTATTGATGTTATTGATGCTATTGATGTTATTGATGCTATTGATGTTATTATGCTATTGATGTTATTGATGCTATTGATGGTATTGATGCTATTAATGCTATTGATGCTATTGATGTTATTGATGCTATTGATGCTATTGATGCTATTGATGTTATTGATGCTATTGATGTTATTGATGCTATTGATGTTATTGATGCTATTGATGCTATTGATGCTGTTGATGTTATTGATGTTATTGATGCTATTGATGTTATTGATGCTATTGATGTTATTGATGCTATTGATGTTATTGATGCTATTGATGGTATTGATGCTATTGATGCTATTGATGCTATTGATGTTATTGATGCTATTGATGCTATTGATGCTATTGATGTTATTGATGCTATTGATGCTATTAATGTTATTGATGTTATTGATGCTATTAATGTTATTGATGCTATTGATGCTATTGATGCTATTGATGTTATTGATGTTATTGATGCTATTGATGCTATTGATGTTATTGATGCTATTGATGCTATTGATGCTATTGATGTTATTGATGTTATTGATGCTATTGATGCTATTAATGTTATTAATGTTATTGATGCTATTGATGTTATTGATGCTATTGATGTTATTGATGCTATTGATGTTATTGATGCTATTGATGCTATTGATGCTATTGATGTTATTGATGCTATTGATGTTATTGATGCTATTGATGCTATTGATGTTATTGATGCTATTGATGTTATTGATGCTATTGATGCTATTGATGCTATTAATGTTATTGATGTTATTGATGCTATTGATGTTATTGATGTTATTGATGCTATTGATGTTATTATGCTATTGATGTTATTGATGCTATTGATGGTATTGATGCTATTGATGCTATTGATGCTATTGATGTTATTGATGCTATTGATGCTATTGATGCTATTGATGTTATTGATGCTATTGATGCTATTGATGCTATTGATGTTATTGATGCTATTGATGCTATTGATGCTGTTGATGTTATTGATGTTATTGATGCTATTGATGTTATTGATGCTATTGATGCTATTGATGTTATTGATGCTATTGATGCTATTGATGCTATTGATGTTATTGATGCTATTGATGCTATTGATGCTGTTGATGTTATTGATGTTATTGATGCTATTGATGTTATTGATGCTATTGATGCTATTGATGTTATTGATGCTATTGATGCTATTGATGCTATTGATGTTATTGATGCTATTGATGCTATTGATGCTATTGATGTTATTGATGCTATTGATGCTATTGATGCTGTTGATGTTATTGATGTTATTGATGCTATTGATGTTATTGATGCTATTGATGCTATTGATGTTATTGATGCTATTGATGCTATTGATGCTATTGATGTTATTGATGCTATTGATGCTGTTGATGTTATTGATGTTATTGATGCTATTGATGTTATTGATGTTATTGATGTTATTGATGCTATTGATGTTATTGATGTTATTGATGCTATTGATGCTATTGATGCTATTGATGCTATTGATGTTATTGATGCTATTGATGTTATTGATGCTATTGATGCTATTGATGTTATTGATGCTATTGATGTTATTGATGCTATTGATGCTATTGATGCTATTAATGTTATTGATGTTATTGATGCTATTGATGTTATTGATGCTATTGATGTTATTGATGCTATTGATGTTATTGATGCTTTTGATGGTAATGATGCTATTGATGCTATTGATGCTATTGATGTTATTGATGCTATTGATGCTATTGATGCTATTGATGTTATTGATGCTATTGATGTTATTGATGCTATTGATGCTATTGATGTTATTGATGCTATTGATGTTATTGATGCTATTGATGCTATTGATGCTATTAATGTTATTGATGTTATTGATGCTATTGATGTTATTGATGCTATTGATGTTATTGATGCTATTGATGTTATTGATGCTATTGATGGTAATGATGCTATTGATGCTATTGATGCTATTGATGTTATTGATGCTATTGATGCTATTGATGCTATTGATGTTATTGATGCTATTGATGTTATTGATGCTATTGATGCTATTGATGCTATTAATGTTATTGATGTTATTGATGCTATTGATGTTATTGATGCTATTGATGTTATTATGCTATTGATGTTATTGATGCTATTGATGGTATTGATGCTATTGATGCTATTGATGCTATTGATGTTATTGATGCCATTGATGCTATTGATGCTATTGATGTTATTGATGTTATTATGCTATTGATGTTATTGATGCTATTGATGGTATTGATGCTATTGATGCTATTGATGCTATTGATGTTATTGATGCTATTGATGCTATTGATGCTATTGATGTTATTGATGCTATTGATGCTATTGATGCTATTGATGTTATTGATGCTATTGATGCTATTGATGCTGTTGATGTTATTGATGTTATTGATGCTATTGATGTTATTGATGTTATTGATGTTATTGATGCTATTGATGTTATTGATGTTATTGATGCTATTGATGCTATTGATGCTATTGATGTTATTGATGCTAATGATGTTATTGATGCTATTGATGTTATTGATGCTAATGATGTTATTGATGCTATTGATGTTATTGATGCTATTAATGTTATTGATGTTATTGATGTTATTGATGCTATTGATGTTATTGATGTTATTGATGTTATTGATGTTATTGATGCTATTGATGCTATTAATGTTATTGATGTTATTGATGTTATTGATGCTATTGATGTTATTGATGTTATTGATGTTATTGATGTTATTGATGCTATTGATGCTATTGATGCTATTGATGCTATTGATGTTATTGATGCTATTGATGTTATTGATGCTATTGATGCTATTGATGTTATTGATGCTATTGATGTTATTGATGCTATTGATGCTATTGATGCTATTAATGTTATTGATGTTATTGATGCTATTAATGTTATTGATGCTATTGATGCTATTGATGCTATTGATGTCATTGATGTTATTGATGCTATTGATGCTATTGATGCTATTAATGTTATTAATGTTATTGATGCTATTGATGTTATTGATGCTATTGATGTTATTGATGCTATTGATGTTATTGATGCTATTGATGGTATTGATGCTATTGATGCTATTGATGCTATTGATGTTATTGATGCTATTGATGCTATTGATGCTATTGATGTTATTGATGCTATTGATGTTATTGATGCTATTGATGCTATTGATGTTATTGATGCTATTGATGTTATTGATGCTATTGATGCTATTGATGCTATTAATGTTATTGATGTTATTGATGCTATTGATGTTATTGATGCTATTGATGTTATTATGCTATTGATGTTATTGATGCTATTGATGGTATTGATGCTATTAATGCTATTGATGCTATTGATGTTATTGATGCTATTGATGCTATTGATGCTATTGATGTTATTGATGCTATTGATGCTATTGATGCTATTGATGTTATTGATGCTATTGATGTTATTGATGTTATTGATGCTATTGATGCTATTGATGCTATTGATGTTATTGATGCTAATGATGTTATTGATGCTATTGATGTTATTGATGCTATTAATGTTATTGATGTTATTGATGTTATTGATGCTATTGATGTTATTGATGTTATTGATGTTATTGATGTTATTGATGCTATTGATGCTATTGATGCTATTGATGCTATTGATGTTATTGATGCTATTGATGTTATTGATGCTATTGATGCTATTGATGTTATTGATGCTATTGATGTTATTGATGCTATTGATGCTATTGATGCTATTAATGTTATTGATGTTATTGATGCTATTGATGTTATTGATGCTATTGATGTTATTGATGCTATTGATGTTATTGATGCTATTGATGGTATTGATGCTATTGATGCTATTGATGCTATTGATGTTATTGATGCTATTGATGCTATTGATGCTATTGATGTTATTGATGCTATTGATGTTATTGATGCTATTGATGCTATTGATGTTATTGATGCTATTGATGTTATTGATGCTATTGATGCTATTGATGCTATTAATGTTATTGATGTTATTGATGCTATTGATGTTATTGATGTTATTGATGCTATTGATGTTATTATGCTATTGATGTTATTGATGCTATTGATGGTATTGATGCTATTGATGCTATTGATGCTATTGATGTTATTGATGCTATTGATGCTATTGATGCTATTGATGTTATTGATGCTATTGATGCTATTGATGCTATTGATGTTATTGATGCTATTGATGCTATTGATGCTGTTGATGTTATTGATGTTATTGATGCTATTGATGTTATTGATGCTATTGATGCTATTGATGTTATTGATGCTATTGATGCTATTGATGCTATTGATGTTATTGATGCTATTGATGCTATTGATGCTGTTGATGTTATTGATGTTATTGATGCTATTGATGTTATTGATGCTATTGATGCTATTGATGTTATTGATGCTATTGATGCTATTGATGCTATTGATGTTATTGATGCTATTGATGCTATTGATGCTATTGATGTTATTGATGCTATTGATGCTATTGATGCTGTTGATGTTATTGATGTTATTGATGCTATTGATGTTATTGATGCTATTGATGCTATTGATGTTATTGATGCTATTGATGCTATTGATGCTATTGATGTTATTGATGCTATTGATGCTATTGATGCTGTTGATGTTATTGATGTTATTGATGCTATTGATGTTATTGATGTTATTGATGTTATTGATGCTATTGATGTTATTGATGTTATTGATGCTATTGATGCTATTGATGCTATTGATGCTATTGATGTTATTGATGCTATTGATGTTATTGATGCTATTGATGCTATTGATGTTATTGATGCTATTGATGTTATTGATGCTATTGATGCTATTGATGCTATTAATGTTATTGATGTTATTGATGCTATTGATGTTATTGATGCTATTGATGTTATTGATGCTATTGATGTTATTGATGCTTTTGATGGTAATGATGCTATTGATGCTATTGATGCTATTGATGTTATTGATGCTATTGATGCTATTGATGCTATTGATGTTATTGATGCTATTGATGTTATTGATGCTATTGATGCTATTGATGTTATTGATGCTATTGATGTTATTGATGCTATTGATGCTATTGATGCTATTAATGTTATTGATGTTATTGATGCTATTGATGTTATTGATGCTATTGATGTTATTGATGCTATTGATGTTATTGATGCTATTGATGGTAATGATGCTATTGATGCTATTGATGCTATTGATGTTATTGATGCTATTGATGCTATTGATGCTATTGATGTTATTGATGCTATTGATGTTATTGATGCTATTGATGCTATTGATGCTATTAATGTTATTGATGTTATTGATGCTATTGATGTTATTGATGCTATTGATGTTATTATGCTATTGATGTTATTGATGCTATTGATGGTATTGATGCTATTGATGCTATTGATGCTATTGATGTTATTGATGCCATTGATGCTATTGATGCTATTGATGTTATTGATGTTATTATGCTATTGATGTTATTGATGCTATTGATGGTATTGATGCTATTGATGCTATTGATGCTATTGATGTTATTGATGCTATTGATGCTATTGATGCTATTGATGTTATTGATGCTATTGATGCTATTGATGCTATTGATGTTATTGATGCTATTGATGCTATTGATGCTGTTGATGTTATTGATGTTATTGATGCTATTGATGTTATTGATGTTATTGATGTTATTGATGCTATTGATGTTATTGATGTTATTGATGCTATTGATGCTATTGATGCTATTGATGTTATTGATGCTAATGATGTTATTGATGCTATTGATGTTATTGATGCTATTAATGTTATTGATGTTATTGATGTTATTGATGCTATTGATGTTATTATGCTATTGATGTTATTGATGCTATTGATGGTATTGATGCTATTGATGCTATTGATGCTATTGATGTTATTGATGCCATTGATGCTATTGATGCTATTGATGTTATTGATGTTATTATGCTATTGATGTTATTGATGCTATTGATGGTATTGATGCTATTGATGCTATTGATGCTATTGATGTTATTGATGCTATTGATGCTATTGATGCTATTGATGTTATTGATGCTATTGATGCTATTGATGCTATTGATGTTATTGATGCTATTGATGCTATTGATGCTGTTGATGTTATTGATGTTATTGATGCTATTGATGTTATTGATGTTATTGATGTTATTGATGCTATTGATGTTATTGATGTTATTGATGCTATTGATGCTATTGATGCTATTGATGTTATTGATGCTAATGATGTTATTGATGCTATTGATGTTATTGATGCTATTAATGTTATTGATGTTATTGATGTTATTGATGCTATTGATGTTATTGATGTTATTGATGTTATTGATGTTATTGATGCTATTGATGCTATTGATGCTATTGATGCTATTGATGTTATTGATGCTATTGATGTTATTGATGCTATTGATGCTATTGATGTTATTGATGCTATTGATGTTATTGATGCTATTAATGCTATTGATGCTATTAATGTTATTGATGTTATTGATGCTATTGATGTTATTGATGCTATTGATGTTATTGATGCTATTGATGTTATTGATGCTATTGATGGTATTGATGCTATTGATGCTATTGATGCTATTGATGTTATTGATGCTATTGATGCTATTGATGCTATTGATGTTATTGATGCTATTGATGTTATTGATGCTATTGATGCTATTGATGTTATTGATGCTATTGATGTTATTGATGCTATTGATGCTATTGATGCTATTAATGTTATTGATGTTATTGATGCTATTGATGTTATTGATGCTATTGATGTTATTATGCTATTGATGTTATTGATGCTATTGATGGTATTGATGCTATTGATGCTATTGATGCTATTGATGTTATTGATGCTATTGATGCTATTGATGCTATTGATGTTATTGATGCTATTGATGCTATTGATGCTATTGATGTTATTGATGCTATTGATGCTATTGATGCTGTTGATGTTATTGATGATATTGATGCTATTGATGTTATTGATGCTATTGATGCTATTGATGTTATTGATGCTATTGATGTTATTGATGCTATTGATGCTATTGATGCTATTAATGTTATTGATGTTATTGATGCTATTGATGTTATTGATGCTATTGATGTTATTATGCTATTGATGTTATTGATGCTATTGATGGTATTGATGCTATTGATGCTATTGATGCTATTGATGTTATTGATGCTATTGATGCTATTGATGCTATTGATGTTATTGATGCTATTGATGCTATTGATGCTATTGATGTTATTGATGCTATTGATGCTATTGATGCTGTTGATGTTATTGATGTTATTGATGCTATTGATGTTATTGATGTTATTGATGTTATTGATGCTATTGATGTTATTGATGTTATTGATGCTATTGATGCTATTGATGCTATTGATGTTATTGATGCTAATGATGTTATTGATGTTATTGATGCTATTGATGTTATTGATGTTATTGATGCTATTGATGCTATTGATGCTATTGATGTTATTGATGCTAATGATGTTATTGATGCTATTGATGTTATTGATGCTATTAATGTTATTGATGTTATTGATGTTATTGATGCTATTAATGCTATTAATGTTATTGATGCTATTGATGCTATTGATGCTATTGATGCTATTGATGTTATTGATGCTATTGATGTTATTGATGCTATTGATGCTATTGATGTTATTGATGCTATTGATGTTATTGATGCTATTGATGCTATTGATGCTATTAATGTTATTGATGTTATTGATGCTATTGATGTTATTGATGCTATTGATGTTATTATGCTATTGATGTTATTGATGCTATTGATGGTATTGATGCTATTGATGCTATTGATGCTATTGATGTTATTGATGCTATTGATGCTATTGATGCTATTGATGTTATTGATGCTATTGATGCTATTGATGCTATTGATGTTATTGATGCTATTGATGCTATTGATGCTGTTGATGTTATTGATGTTATTGATGCTATTGATGTTATTGATGTTATTGATGTTATTGATGCTATTGATGTTATTGATGTTATTGATGCTATTGATGCTATTGATGCTATTGATGTTATTGATGCTAATGATGTTATTGATGCTATTGATGTTATTGATGCTATTAATGTTATTGATGTTATTGATGTTATTGATGCTATTGATGTTATTGATGTTATTGATGTTATTGATGTTATTGATGTTTTTGATGTTATTGATGTTATTGATGTTATTAATGTTATTGATGTTATTGATGTTATTGATGTTATTGATGCTATTGATGTTATTGATGTTATTGATGTTATTGATGCTATTGATGCTATTGATGCTATTGATGTTATTGATGTTATTGATGTTATTGATGTTATTGATGTTATTAATGTTATTGATGTTATTGATGTTATTGATGTTATTGATGCTATTGATGTTATTGATGTTATTGATGTTATTGATGCTATTGATGTTATTGATGCTATTGATGTTATTGATGTTATTGATGCTATTGATGCTATTGATGTTATTGATGCTAATGATGTTATTGATGCTATTGATGTTATTGATGCTATTAATGTTATTGATGTTATTGATGCTATTGATGCTATTGATGCTATTGATGTTATTGATGTTATTGATGCTATTGATGTTATTGATGTTATTGATGCTATTGATGCTATTGATGTTATTGATGTTATTAATGTTATTAATGTTATTGATGCTATTGATGCTATTGATGTTATTAATGTTATTGATGCTATTGATGTTATTGATGTTATTGATGCTATTGATGTTATTGATGCTATTGATGTTATTGATGCTATTGATGTTATTGATGCTATTGATGTTATTGATGTTATTGATGCTATTGATGTTATTGATGCTATTGATGTTATTGATGCTATTGATGCTATTGATGTTATTGATGCTATTGATGCTATTAATGCTAGTGATGTTATTGATGCTATTGATGTTATTGATGCTATTGATGTTATTGATGCTATTGATGTTATTGATGCTATTGATGGTATTGATGCTATTGATGCTATTGATGCTATTGATGTTATTGATGCTATTGCTGCTATTGATGCTATTGATGTTATTGATGCTATTGATGTTATTGATGCTATTGATGCTATTGATGTTATTGATGCTATTGATGTTATTGATGCTATTGATGCTATTGATGCTATTAATGTTATTGATGTTATTGATGCTATTGATGTTATTGATGCTATTGATGTTATTATGCTATTGATGTTATTGATGCTATTGATGGTATTGATGCTATTGATGCTATTGATGCTATTGATGTTATTGATGCTATTGATGCTATTGATGCTATTGATGTTATTGATGCTATTGATGCTATTGATGCTATTGATGTTATTGATGCTATTGATGCTATTGATGCTGTTGATGTTATTGATGTTATTGATGCTATTGATGTTATTGATGTTATTGATGTTATTGATGCTATTGATGTTATTGATGTTATTGATGCTATTGATGCTATTGATGCTATTGATGTTATTGATGCTAATGATGTTATTGATGCTATTGATGTTATTGATGCTATTAATGTTATTGATGTTATTGATGTTATTGATGCTATTGATGTTATTGATGTTATTGATGTTATTGATGTTATTGATGCTATTGATGCTATTGATGCTATTGATGCTATTGATGTTATTGATGCTATTGATGTTATTGATGCTATTGATGCTATTGATGTTATTGATGCTATTGATGTTATTGATGCTATTGATGCTATTGATGCTATTAATGCTATTGATGTTATTAATGCTGTTGATGCTATTGATGTTTTTGATGCTATTGATGCTATTGATGATATTAATGCTATTGATGCTATTAATGTTATTGATGATATTGATGTTATTGATGTTATTGATGTTATTGATGTTATTGATGCTATTGATGTTATTGATGCTATTAATGTTATTGATGCTATTGATGCTATTGATGCTATTGATGTTATTGATGTTATTGATGCTATTGATGCTATTGATGTTATTGATGCTATTGATGCTATTGATGCTATTGATGTTATTGATGTTATTGATGCTATTGATGCTATTAATGTTATTGATGTTATTGATGCTATTGATGTTATTGATGCTATTGATGTTATTGATGCTATTGCTGTTATTGATGCTATTGATGGTATTGATGCTATTGATGCTATTGATGCTATTGATGTTATTGATGCTATTGATGCTATTGATGCTATTGATGTTATTGATGCTATTGATGTTATTGATGCTATTGATGTTATTGATGCTATTGATGGTATTGATGCTATTGATGCTATTGATGCTATTGATGTTATTGATGCTATTGATGCTATTGATGCTATTGATGTTATTGATGCTATTGATGTTATTGATGCTATTGATGTTATTGATGCTATTGATGCTATTGATGCTATTGATGTTATTGATGCTATTGATGTTATTGATGCTATTGATGCTATTGATGCTATTAATACTATTGATGTTATTAATGCTGTTGATGCTATTGATGTTTTTGATGCTATTGATGCTATTGATGATATTAATGCTATTGATGCTATTAATGTTATTGATGATATTGATGTTATTGATGTTATTGATGTTATTGATGTTATTGATGCTATTGATGTTATTGATGCTATTAATGTTATTGATGCTATTGATGCTATTGATGCTATTGATGTTATTGATGTTATTGATGCTATTGATGCTATTGATGTTATTGATGCTATTGATGCTATTGATGCTATTGATGTTATTGATGTTATTGATGCTATTGATGCTATTAATGTTATTGATGTTATTGATGCTATTGATGTTATTGATGCTATTGATGTTATTGATGCTATTGATGTTATTGATGCTATTGATGGTATTGATGCTATTGATGCTATTGATGCTATTGATGTTATTGATGCTATTGATGCTATTGATGCTATTGATGTTATTGATGCTATTGATGTTATTGATGCTATTGATGCTATTGATGTTATTGATGCTATTGATGTTATTGATGCTATTGATGCTATTGATGCTATTAATGTTATTGATGTTATTGATGCTATTGATGTTATTGATGCTATTGATGTTATTATGCTATTGATGTTATTGATGCTATTGATGGTATTGATGCTATTGATGCTATTGATGCTATTGATGTTATTGATGCTATTGATGCTATTGATGCTATTGATGTTATTGATGCTATTGATGCTATTGATGCTATTGATGTTATTGATGCTATTGATGCTATTGATGTTATTGATGCTATTGATGTTATTGATGTTATTGATGCTATTGATGCTATTGATGTTATTGATGCTAATGATGTTATTGATGCTATTGATGTTATTGATGCTATTAATGTTATTGATGTTATTGATGCTATTGATGCTATTGATGCTATTGATGTTATTGATCTTATTGATGCTATTGATGTTATTGATGTTATTGATGCTATTGATGCTATTGATGTTATTGATGTTATTAATGTTATTAATGTTATTGATGCTATTGATGCTATTGATGTTATTAATGTTATTGATGCTATTGATGTTATTGATGTTATTGATGCTATTGATGTTATTGATGCTATTGATGTTATTGATGCTATTGATGTTATTGATGCTATTGATGTTATTGATGTTATTGATGCTATTGATGTTATTGATGCTATTAATGTTATTGATGTTATTGATGTTATTGATGCTATTGATGTTATTGATGTTATTGATGTTATTGATGTTATTGATGTTATTGATGTTATTGATGTTATTGATGTTATTGATGTTATTAATGTTATTGATGTTATTGATGTTATTGATGTTATTGATGCTATTGATGTTATTGATGCTATTGATGTTATTGATGCTATTGATGTTATTGATGCTATTGATGGTATTGATGCTATTGATGCTATTGATGCTATTGATGTTATTGATGCTATTGATGCTATTGATGCTATTGATGTTATTGATGCTATTGATGTTATTGATGCTATTGATGCTATTGATGTTATTGATGCTATTGATGTTATTGATGCTATTGATGCTATTGATGCTATTAATGTTATTGATGTTATTGATGCTATTGATGTTATTGATGCTATTGATGTTATTATGCTATTGATGTTATTGATGCTATTGATGGTATTGATGTTATTGATGCTATTGATGCTATTGATGCTATTGATGTTATTGATGCTATTGATGCTATTGATGCTATTGATGCTATTGATGTTATTGATGCTATTGATGTTATTGATGCTATTGATGCTATTGATGTTATTGATGTTATTGATGCTATTGATGTTATTGATGCTATTGATGCTATTGATGCTATTAATGCTATTGATGTTATTAATGCTGTTGATGCTATTGATGTTTTTGATGCTATTGATGCTATTGATGATATTAATGCTATTGATGCTATTAATGTTATTGATGATATTGATGTTATTGATGTTATTGATGTTATTGATGTTATTGATGCTACTGATGTTATTGATGCTATTAATGTTATTGATGCTATTGATGCTATTGATGCTATTGATGTTATTGATGTTATTGATGCTATTGATGCTATTGATGTTATTGATGCTATTGATGCTATTGATGCTATTGATGTTATTGATGTTATTGATGCTATTGATGCTATTAATGTTATTGATGTTATTGATGCTATTGATGTTATTGATGCTATTGATGTTATTGATGCTATTGATGTTATTGATGCTATTGATGGTATTGATGCTATTGATGCTATTGATGCTATTGATGTTATTGATGCTATTGATGCTATTGATGCTATTGATGTTATTGATGCTATTGATGTTATTGATGCTATTGATGCTATTGATGTTATTGATGCTATTGATGTTATTGATGCTATTGATGCTATTGATGCTATTAATGTTATTGATGTTATTGATGCTATTGATGTTATTGATGCTATTGATGTTATTATGCTATTGATGTTATTGATGCTATTGATGGTATTGATGCTATTGATGCTATTGATGCTATTGATGTTATTGATGCTATTGATGCTATTGATGCTATTGATGTTATTGATGCTATTGATGCTATTGATGCTATTGATGTTATTGATGCTATTGATGCTATTGATGCTGTTGATGTTATTGATGTTATTGATGCTATTGATGTTATTGATGTTATTGATGTTATTGATGCTATTGATGTTATTGATGTTATTGATGCTATTGATGCTATTGATGCTATTGATGTTATTGATGCTAATGATGTTATTGATGCTATTGATGTTATTGATGCTATTAATGTTATTGATGTTATTGATGTTATTGATGCTATTGATGTTATTGATGTTATTGATGTTATTGATGTTATTGATGCTATTGATGCTATTGATGCTATTGATGCTATTGATGTTATTGATGCTATTGATGTTATTGATGCTATTGATGCTATTGATGTTATTGATGCTATTGATGTTATTGATGCTATTGATGCTATTGATGCTATTAATGTTATTGATGTTATTGATGCTATTAATGTTATTGATGCTATTGATGCTATTGATGCTATTGATGTTATTGATGCTATTGATGCTATTGATGCTATTAATGTTATTAATGTTATTGATGCTATTGATGTTATTGATGCTATTGATGTTATTGATGCTATTGATGTTATTGATGCTATTGATGGTATTGATGCTATTGATGCTATTGATGCTATTGATGTTATTGATGCTATTGATGCTATTGATGCTATTGATGTTATTGATGCTATTGATGTTATTGATGCTATTGATGCTATTGATGTTATTGATGCTATTGATGTTATTGATGCTATTGATGCTATTGATGCTATTAATGTTATTGATGTTATTGATGCTATTGATGTTATTGATGCTATTGATGTTATTATGCTATTGATGTTATTGATGCTATTGATGGTATTGATGCTATTAATGCTATTGATGCTATTGATGTTATTGATGCTATTGATGCTATTGATGCTATTGATGTTATTGATGCTATTGATGTTATTGATGCTATTGATGTTATTGATGCTATTGATGCTATTGATGCTGTTGATGTTATTGATGTTATTGATGCTATTGATGTTATTGATGCTATTGATGTTATTGATGCTATTGATGTTATTGATGCTATTGATGGTATTGATGCTATTGATGCTATTAATGCTATTGATGTTATTGATGCTATTGATGCTATTGATGCTATTGATGTTATTGATGCTATTGATGCTATTAATGTTATTGATGTTATTGATGCTATTAATGTTATTGATGCTATTGATGCTATTGATGCTATTGATGTTATTGATGTTATTGATGCTATTGATGCTATTGATGTTATTGATGCTATTGATGCTATTGATGCTATTGATGTTATTGATGTTATTGATGCTATTGATGCTATTAATGTTATTAATGTTATTGATGCTATTGATGTTATTGATGCTATTGATGTTATTGATGCTATTGATGTTATTGATGCTATTGATGGTATTGATGCTATTGATGCTATTGATGCTATTGATGTTATTGATGCTATTGATGCTATTGATGCTATTGATGTTATTGATGCTATTGATGTTATTGATGTTATTGATGCTATTGATGCTATTGATGCTATTGATGTTATTGATGCTAATGATGTTATTGATGCTATTGATGTTATTGATGCTATTAATGTTATTGATGTTATTGATGTTATTGATGCTATTGATGTTATTGATGTTATTGATGTTATTGATGTTATTGATGCTATTGATGCTATTGATGCTATTGATGCTATTGATGTTATTGATGCTATTGATGTTATTGATGCTATTGATGCTATTGATGTTATTGATGCTATTGATGTTATTGATGCTATTGATGCTATTGATGCTATTAATGTTATTGATGTTATTGATGCTATTGATGTTATTGATGCTATTGATGTTATTGATGCTATTGATGTTATTGATGCTATTGATGGTATTGATGCTATTGATGCTATTGATGCTATTGATGTTATTGATGCTATTGATGCTATTGATGCTATTGATGTTATTGATGCTATTGATGCTATTGATGCTATTGATGTTATTGATGCTATTGATGCTATTGATGCTATTGATGTTATTGATGCTATTGATGTTATTGATGCTATTGATGCTATTGATGTTATTGATGCTATTGATGTTATTGATGCTATTGATGCTATTGATGCTATTAATGTTATTGATGTTATTGATGCTATTGATGTTATTGATGCTATTGATGTTATTATGCTATTGATGTTATTGATGCTATTGATGGTATTGATGCTATTGATGCTATTGATGCTATTGATGTTATTGATGCTATTGATGCTATTGATGCTGTTGATGTTATTGATGTTATTGATGCTATTGATGTTATTGATGCTATTGATGCTATTGATGTTATTGATGCTATTGATGCTATTGATGCTATTGATGTTATTGATGCTATTGATGCTATTGATGCTGTTGATGTTATTGATGTTATTGATGCTATTGATGTTATTGATGCTATTGATGCTATTGATGTTATTGATGCTATTGATGCTATTGATGCTATTGATGTTATTGATGCTATTGATGCTATTGATGCTATTGATGTTATTGATGCTATTGATGTTATTGATGCTATTGATGCTATTGATGTTATTGATGCTATTGATGTTATTGATGCTATTGATGCTATTGATGCTATTAATGTTATTGATGTTATTGATGCTATTGATGTTATTGATGCTATTGATGTTATTATGCTATTGATGTTATTGATGCTATTGATGGTATTGATGCTATTGATGCTATTGATGCTATTGATGTTATTGATGCTATTGATGCTATTGATGCTATTGATGTTATTGATGCTATTGATGCTATTGATGCTATTGATGTTATTGATGCTATTGATGCTATTGATGCTGTTGATGTTATTGATGTTATTGATGCTATTGATGTTATTGATGCTATTGATGCTATTGATGTTATTGATGCTATTGATGCTATTGATGCTATTGATGTTATTGATGCTATTGATGCTATTGATGCTGTTGATGTTATTGATGTTATTGATGCTATTGATGTTATTGATGCTATTGATGCTATTGATGTTATTGATGCTATTGATGCTATTGATGCTATTGATGTTATTGATGCTATTGATGCTATTGATGCTATTGATGTTATTGATGCTATTGATGCTATTGATGCTGTTGATGTTATTGATGTTATTGATGCTATTGATGTTATTGATGCTATTGATGCTATTGATGTTATTGATGCTATTGATGCTATTGATGCTATTGATGTTATTGATGCTATTGATGCTATTGATGCTGTTGATGTTATTGATGTTATTGATGCTATTGATGTTATTGATGTTATTGATGTTATTGATGCTATTGATGTTATTGATGTTATTGATGCTATTGATGCTATTGATGCTATTGATGCTATTGATGTTATTGATGCTATTGATGTTATTAATGCTATTGATGCTATTGATGTTATTGATGCTATTGATGTTATTGATGCTATTGATGCTATTGATGCTATTAATGTTATTGATGTTATTGATGCTATTGATGTTATTGATGCTATTGATGTTATTGATGCTATTGATGTTATTGATGCTATTGATGGTAATGATGCTATTGATGCTATTGATGCTATTGATGTTATTGATGCTATTGATGCTATTGATGCTATTGATGTTATTGATGCTATTGATGTTATTGATGCTATTGATGCTATTGACGTTATTGATGCTATTGATGTTATTGATGCTATTGATGCTATTGATGCTATTAATGTTATTGATGTTATTGATGCTATTGATGTTATTGATGCTATTGATGTTATTGATGCTATTGATGTTATTGATGCTATTGATGGTAATGATGCTATTGATGCTATTGATGCTATTGATGTTATTGATGCTATTGATGCTATTGATGCTATTGATGTTATTGATGCTATTGATGTTATTGATGCTATTGATGCTATTGATGCTATTAATGTTATTGATGTTATTGATGCTATTGATGTTATTGATGCTATTGATGTTATTATGCTATTGATGTTATTGATGCTATTGATGGTATTGATGCTATTGATGCTATTGATGCTATTGATGTTATTGATGCCATTGATGCTATTGATGCTATTGATGTTATTGATGTTATTATGCTATTGATGTTATTGATGCTATTGATGGTATTGATGCTATTGATGCTATTGATGCTATTGATGTTATTGATGCTATTGATGCTATTGATGCTATTGATGTTATTGATGCTATTGATGCTATTGATGCTATTGATGTTATTGATGCTATTGATGCTATTGATGCTGTTGATGTTATTGATGTTATTGATGCTATTGATGTTATTGATGTTATTGATGTTATTGATGCTATTGATGTTATTGATGTTATTGATGCTATTGATGCTATTGATGCTATTGATGTTATTGATGCTAATGATGTTATTGATGCTATTGATGTTATTGATGCTATTAATGTTATTGATGTTATTGATGTTATTGATGCTATTGATGTTATTGATGTTATTGATGTTATTGATGTTATTGATGCTATTGATGCTATTGATGCTATTGATGCTATTGATGTTATTGATGCTATTGATGTTATTGATGCTATTGATGCTATTGATGTTATTGATGCTATTGATGTTATTGATGCTATTGATGCTATTGATGCTATTAATGTTATTGATGTTATTGATGCTATTGATGTTATTGATGGTATTGATGTTATTGATGCTATTGATGTTATTGATGCTATTGATGGTATTGATGCTATTGATGCTATTGATGCTATTGATGTTATTGATGCTATTGATGCTATTGATGCTATTGATGTTATTGATGCTATTGATGTTATTGATGCTATTGATGCTATTGATGTTATTGATGCTATTGATGTTATTGATGCTATTGATGCTATTGATGCTATTAATGTTATTGATGTTATTGATGCTATTGATGTTATTGATGCTATTGATGTTATTATGCTATTGATGTTATTGATGCTATTGATGGTATTGATGCTATTGATGCTATTGATGCTATTAATGTTATTGATGCTATTGATGCTATTGATGCTATTGATGTTATTGATGCTATTGATGCTATTGATGCTATTGATGTTATTGATGCTATTGATGCTATTGATGCTGTTGATGTTATTGATGTTATTGATGCTATTGATGTTATTGATGCTATTGATGCTATTGATGTTATTGATGCTATTGATGTTATTGATGCTATTAATGCTATTGATGCTATTAATGTTATTGATGTTATTGATGCTATTGATGTTATTGATGCTATTGATGTTATTATGCTATTGATGTTATTGATGCTATTGATGCTATTGATGCTATTGATGCTATTGATGTTATTGATGCTATTGATGCTATTGATGCTATTGATGTTATTGATGCTATTGATGCTATTGATGCTATTGATGTTATTGATGCTATTGATGCTATTGATGCTGTTGATGTTATTGATGTTATTGATGCTATTGATGTTATTGATGTTATTGATGTTATTGATGCTATTGATGTTATTGATGTTATTGATGCTATTGATGCTATTGATGCTATTGATGTTATTGATGCTAATGATGTTATTGATGTTATTGATGCTATTGATGTTATTGATGTTATTGATGCTATTGATGCTATTGATGCTATTGATGTTATTGATGCTAATGATGTTATTGATGCTATTGATGTTATTGATGCTATTACTGTTATTGATGTTATTGATGTTATTGATGCTATTAATGCTATTAATGTTATTGATGCTATTGATGCTATTGATGCTATTGATGCTATTGATGTTATTGATGCTATTGATGTTATTGATGCTATTGATGCTATTGATGTTATTGATGCTATTGATGTTATTGATGCTATTGATGCTATTGATGCTATTAATGTTATTGATGTTATTGATGCTATTGATGTTATTGATGCTATTGATGTTATTATGCTATTGATGTTATTGATGCTATTGATGGTATTGATGCTATTGATGCTATTGATGCTATTGATGTTATTGATGCTATTGATGCTATTGATGTTATTGATGCTATTGATGCTATTGATGCTATTGATGTTATTGATGCTATTGATGCTATTGATGCTGTTGATGTTATTGATGTTATTGATGCTATTGATGTTATTGATGTTATTGATGTTATTGATGCTATTGATGTTATTGATGTTATTGATGCTATTGATGCTATTGATGCTATTGATGTTATTGATGCTAATGATGTTATTGATGCTATTGATGTTATTGATGCTATTAATGTTATTGATGTTATTGATGTTATTGATGCTATTGATGTTATTGATGTTATTGATGTTATTGATGTTATTGATGTTTTTGATGTTATTGATGTTATTGATGTTATTAATGTTATTGATGTTATTGATGTTATTGATGTTATTGATGCTATTGATGTTATTGATGTTATTGATGTTATTGATGCTATTGATGCTATTGATGCTATTGATGTTATTGATGTTATTGATGTTATTGATGTTATTGATGTTATTAATGTTATTGATGTTATTGATGTTATTGATGTTATTGATGCTATTGATGTTATTGATGTTATTGATGTTATTGATGCTATTGATGTTATTGATGCTATTGATGTTATTGATGTTATTGATGCTATTGATGCTATTGATGTTATTGATGCTAATGATGTTATTGATGCTATTGATGTTATTGATGCTATTAATGTTATTGATGTTATTGATGCTATTGATGCTATTGATGCTATTGATGTTATTGATCTTATTGATGCTATTGATGTTATTGATGTTATTGATGCTATTGATGCTATTGATGTTATTGATGTTATTAATGTTATTAATGTTATTGATGCTATTGATGCTATTGATGTTATTAATGTTATTGATGCTATTGATGTTATTGATGTTATTGATGCTATTGATGTTATTGATGCTATTGATGTTATTGATGCTATTGATGTTATTGATGCTATTGATGTTATTGATGTTATTGATGCTATTGATGTTATTGATGCTATTGATGTTATTGATGCTATTGATGCTATTGATGTTATTGATGCTATTGATGCTATTGATGCTAGTGATGTTATTGATGCTATTGATGTTATTGATGCTATTGATGTTATTGATGCTATTGATGTTATTGATGCTATTGATGGTATTGATGCTATTGATGCTATTGATGCTATTGATGTTATTGATGCTATTGATGCTATTGATGCTATTGATGTTATTGATGCTATTGATGTTATTGATGCTATTGATGCTATTGATGTTATTGATGCTATTGATGTTATTGATGCTATTGATGCTATTGATGCTATTAATGTTATTGATGTTATTGATGCTATTGATGTTATTGATGCTATTGATGTTATTATGCTATTGATGTTATTGATGCTATTGATGGTATTGATGCTATTGATGCTATTGATGCTATTGATGTTATTGATGCTATTGATGCTATTGATGCTATTGATGTTATTGATGCTATTGATGCTATTGATGCTATTGATGTTATTGATGCTATTGATGCTATTGATGCTGTTGATGTTATTGATGTTATTGATGCTATTGATGTTATTGATGTTATTGATGTTATTGATGCTATTGATGTTATTGATGTTATTGATGCTATTGATGCTATTGATGCTATTGATGTTATTGATGCTAATGATGTTATTGATGCTATTGATGTTATTGATGCTATTAATGTTATTGATGTTATTGATGTTATTGATGCTATTGATGTTATTGATGTTATTGATGTTATTGATGTTATTGATGCTATTGATGCTATTGATGCTATTGATGCTATTGATGTTATTGATGCTATTGATGTTATTGATGCTATTGATGCTATTGATGTTATTGATGCTATTGATGTTATTGATGCTATTGATGCTATTGATGCTATTAATGCTATTGATGTTATTAATGCTGTTGATGCTATTGATGTTTTTGATGCTATTGATGCTATTGATGATATTAATGCTATTGATGCTATTAATGTTATTGATGATATTGATGTTATTGATGTTATTGATGTTATTGATGTTATTGATGCTATTGATGTTATTGATGCTATTAATGTTATTGATGCTATTGATGCTATTGATGCTATTGATGTTATTGATGTTATTGATGCTATTGATGCTATTGATGTTATTGATGCTATTGATGCTATTGATGCTATTGATGTTATTGATGTTATTGATGCTATTGATGCTATTAATGTTATTGATGTTATTGATGCTATTGATGTTATTGATGCTATTGATGTTATTGATGCTATTGCTGTTATTGATGCTATTGATGGTATTGATGCTATTGATGCTATTGATGCTATTGATGTTATTGATGCTATTGATGCTATTGATGCTATTGATGTTATTGATGCTATTGATGTTATTGATGCTATTGATGTTATTGATGCTATTGATGGTATTGATGCTATTGATGCTATTGATGCTATTGATGTTATTGATGCTATTGATGCTATTGATGCTATTGATGTTATTGATGCTATTGATGTTATTGATGCTATTGATGTTATTGATGCTATTGATGCTATTGATGCTATTGATGTTATTGATGCTATTGATGTTATTGATGCTATTGATGCTATTGATGCTATTAATACTATTGATGTTATTAATGCTGTTGATGCTATTGATGTTTTTGATGCTATTGATGCTATTGATGATATTAATGCTATTGATGCTATTAATGTTATTGATGATATTGATGTTATTGATGTTATTGATGTTATTGATGTTATTGATGCTATTGATGTTATTGATGCTATTAATGTTATTGATGCTATTGATGCTATTGATGCTATTGATGTTATTGATGTTATTGATGCTATTGATGCTATTGATGTTATTGATGCTATTGATGCTATTGATGCTATTGATGTTATTGATGTTATTGATGCTATTGATGCTATTAATGTTATTGATGTTATTGATGCTATTGATGTTATTGATGCTATTGATGTTATTGATGCTATTGATGTTATTGATGCTATTGATGGTATTGATGCTATTGATGCTATTGATGCTATTGATGTTATTGATGCTATTGATGCTATTGATGCTATTGATGTTATTGATGCTATTGATGTTATTGATGCTATTGATGTTATTGATGCTATTGATGGTATTGATGCTATTGATGCTATTGATGCTATTGATGTTATTGATGCTATTGATGGTATTGATGCTATTGATGCTATTGATGCTATTGATGTTATTGATGCTATTGATGCTATTGATGCTATTGATGTTATTGATGCTATTGATGTTATTGATGCTATTGATGTTATTGATGCTATTGATGGTATTGATGCTATTGATGCTATTGATGCTATTGATGTTATTGATGCTATTGATGCTATTGATGCTATTGATGCTATTGATGTTATTGATGCTATTGATGCTATTGATGTTATTGATGTTATTGATGCTATTGATGCTATTGATGTTATTGATGCTATTGATGCTATTGATGCTATTGATGTTATTGATGTTATTGATGCTATTGATGCTATTAATGTTATTGATGTTATTGATGCTATTGATGTTATTGATGCTATTGATGTTATTGATGCTATTGATGTTATTGATGCTATTGATGGTATTGATGCTATTGATGCTATTGATGCTATTGATGTTATTGATGCTATTGATGCTATTGATGCTATTGATGTTATTGATGCTATTGATGTTATTGATGCTATTGATGCTATTGATGTTATTGATGCTATTGATGTTATTGATGCTATTGATGCTATTGATGCTATTAATGTTATTGATGTTATTGATGCTATTGATGTTATTGATGCTATTGATGTTATTATGCTATTGATGTTATTGATGCTATTGATGGTATTGATGCTATTGATGCTATTGATGCTATTGATGTTATTGATGCTATTGATGCTATTGATGTTATTGATGCTATTGATGCTATTGATGCTATTGATGTTATTGATGCTATTGATGCTATTGATGCTGTTGATGTTATTGATGTTATTGATGCTATTGATGTTATTGATGTTATTGATGTTATTGATGCTATTGATGTTATTGATGTTATTGATGCTATTGATGCTATTGATGCTATTGATGTTATTGATGCTAATGATGTTATTGATGCTATTGATGTTATTGATGCTATTAATGTTATTGATGTTATTGATGTTATTGATGCTATTGATGTTATTGATGTTATTGATGTTATTGATGTTATTGATGCTATTGATGCTATTGATGCTATTGATGCTATTGATGTTATTGATGCTATTGATGTTATTGATGCTATTGATGCTATTGATGTTATTGATGCTATTGATGTTATTGATGCTATTGATGCTATTGATGCTATTAATGTTATTGATGTTATTGATGCTATTGATGTTATTGATGCTATTGATGTTATTGATGCTATTGATGTTATTGATGCTATTGATGGTATTGATGCTATTGATGCTATTGATGCTATTGATGTTATTGATGCTATTGATGCTATTGATGCTATTGATGTTATTGATGCTATTGATGTTATTGATGCTATTGATGCTATTGATGTTATTGATGCTATTGATGTTATTGATGCTATTGATGCTATTGATGCTATTAATGTTATTGATGTTATTGATGCTATTGATGTTATTGATGCTATTGATGTTATTATGCTATTGATGTTATTGATGCTATTGATGGTATTGATGCTATTGATGCTATTGATGCTATTGATGTTATTGATGCTATTGATGCTATTGATGCTATTGATGTTATTGATGCTATTGATGCTATTGATGCTATTGATGTTATTGATGCTATTGATGCTATTGATGCTGTTGATGTTATTGATGTTATTGATGCTATTGATGTTATTGATGCTATTGATGCTATTGATGTTATTGATGCTATTGATGCTATTGATGCTATTGATGTTATTGATGCTATTGATGCTATTGATGCTGTTGATGTTATTGATGTTATTGATGCTATTGATGTTATTGATGCTATTGATGCTATTGATGTTATTGATGCTATTGATGCTATTGATGCTATTGATGTTATTGATGCTATTGATGCTATTGATGCTATTGATGTTATTGATGCTATTGATGCTATTGATGCTGTTGATGTTATTGATGTTATTGATGCTATTGATGTTATTGATGCTATTGATGCTATTGATGTTATTGATGCTATTGATGCTATTGATGCTATTGATGTTATTGATGCTATTGATGCTATTGATGCTGTTGATGTTATTGATGTTATTGATGCTATTGATGTTATTGATGTTATTGATGTTATTGATGCTATTGATGTTATTGATGTTATTGATGCTATTGATGCTATTGATGCTATTGATGCTATTGATGTTATTGATGCTATTGATGTTATTGATGCTATTGATGCTATTGATGTTATTGATGCTATTGATGTTATTGATGCTATTGATGCTATTGATGCTATTAATGTTATTGATGTTATTGATGCTATTGATGTTATTGATGCTATTGATGTTATTGATGCTATTGATGTTATTGATGCTATTGATGGTATTGATGCTATTGATGCTATTGATGCTATTGATGTTATTGATGCTATTGATGCTATTGATGCTATTGATGTTATTGATGCTATTGATGTTATTGATGCTATTGATGCTATTGATGTTATTGATGCTATTGATGTTATTGATGCTATTGATGCTATTGATGCTATTAATGTTATTGATGTTATTGATGCTATTGATGTTATTGATGCTATTGATGTTATTATGCTATTGATGTTATTGATGCTATTGATGGTATTGATGCTATTGATGCTATTGATGCTATTGATGTTATTGATGCTATTGATGCTATTGATGCTATTGATGTTATTGATGCTATTGATGTTATTGATGCTATTGATGCTATTGATGCTATTAATGTTATTGATGTTATTGATGCTATTGATGTTATTGATGCTATTGATGTTATTATGCTATTGATGTTATTGATGCTATTGATGGTATTGATGCTATTGATGCTATTGATGCTATTGATGTTATTGATGCTATTGATGCTATTAATGCTATTGATGTTATTGATGTTATTATGCTATTGATGTTATTGATGCTATTGATGGTATTGATGCTATTGATGCTATTGATGCTATTGATGTTATTGATGCTATTGATGCTATTGATGCTATTGATGTTATTGATGCTATTGATGCTATTGATGCTATTGATGTTATTGATGCTATTGATGCTATTGATGCTGTTGATGTTATTGATGTTATTGATGCTATTGATGTTATTGATGTTATTGATGTTATTGATACTATTGATGTTATTGATGTTATTGATGCTATTGATGCTATTGATGCTATTGATGTTATTGATGCTAATGATGTTATTGATGCTATTGATGTTATTGATGCTATTAATGTTATTGATGTTATTGATGTTATTGATGCTATTGATGTTATTGATGCTATTGATGCTATTGATGTTATTGATGCTATTGATGCTATTGATGCTATTGATGTTATTGATGCTATTGATGCTATTGATGCTATTGATGTTATTGATGCTAATGATGTTATTGATGCTATTGATGTTATTGATGCTATTAATGTTATTGATGTTATTGATGTTATTGATGCTATTGATGTTATTGATGTTATTGATGTTATTGATGTTATTGATGTTTTTGATGTTATTGATGTTATTGATGTTATTAATGTTATTGATGTTATTGATGTTATTGATGTTATTGATGCTATTGATGTTATTGATGTTATTGATGTTATTGATGCTATTGATGCTATTGATGCTATTGATGTTATTGATGTTATTGATGTTATTGATGTTATTGATGTTATTAATGTTATTGATGTTATTGATGTTATTGATGTTATTGATGCTATTGATGTTATTGATGTTATTGATGTTATTGATGCTATTGATGTTATTGATGCTATTGATGTTATTGATGTTATTGATGCTATTGATGCTATTGATGTTATTGATGCTAATGATGTTATTGATGCTATTGATGTTATTGATGCTATTAATGTTATTGATGTTATTGATGCTATTGATGCTATTGATGCTATTGATGTTATTGATCTTATTGATGCTATTGATGTTATTGATGTTATTGATGCTATTGATGCTATTGATGTTATTGATGTTATTAATGTTATTAATGTTATTGATGCTATTGATGCTATTGATGTTATTAATGTTATTGATGCTATTGATGTTATTGATGTTATTGATGCTATTGATGTTATTGATGCTATTGATGTTATTGATGCTATTGATGTTATTGATGCTATTGATGTTATTGATGTTATTGATGCTATTGATGTTATTGATGCTATTGATGTTATTGATGCTATTGATGCTATTGATGTTATTGATGCTATTGATGCTATTGATGCTAGTGATGTTATTGATGCTATTGATGTTATTGATGCTATTGATGTTATTGATGCTATTAATGTTATTGATGCTATTGATGGTATTGATGCTATTGATGCTATTGATGCTATTGATGTTATTGATGCTATTGATGCTATTGATGCTATTGATGTTATTGATGCTATTGATGTTATTGATGCTATTGATGCTATTGATGTTATTGATGCTATTGATGTTATTGATGCTATTGATGCTATTGATGCTATTAATGTTATTGATGTTATTGATGCTATTGATGTTATTGATGCTATTGATGTTATTATGCTATTGATGTTATTGATGCTATTGATGGTATTGATGTTATTGATGCTATTGATGCTATTGATGCTATTGATGTTATTGATGCTATTGATGCTATTGATGCTATTGATGCTATTGATGTTATTGATGCTATTGATGTTATTGATGCTATTGATGCTATTGATGTTATTGATGCTATTGATGTTATTGATGCTATTGATGCTATTGATGCTATTAATGCTATTGATGTTATTAATGCTGTTGATGCTATTGATGCTTTTGATGCTATTGATGCTATTGATGATATTAATGCTATTGATGCTATTAATGTTATTGATGATATTGATGTTATTGATGTTATTGATGTTATTGATGTTATTGATGCTATTGATGTTATTGATGCTATTAATGTTATTGATGCTATTGATGCTATTGATGCTATTGATGTTATTGATGTTATTGATGCTATTGATGCTATTGATGTTATTGATGCTATTGATGCTATTGATGCTATTGATGTTATTGATGTTATTGATGCTATTGATGCTATTAATGTTATTGATGTTATTGATGCTATTGATGTTATTGATGCTATTGATGTTATTGATGCTATTGATGTTATTGATGCTATTGATGGTATTGATGCTATTGATGCTATTGATGCTATTGATGTTATTGATGCTATTGATGCTATTGATGCTATTGATGTTATTGATGCTATTGATGTTATTGATGCTATTGATGCTATTGATGTTATTGATGCTATTGATGTTATTGATGCTATTGATGCTATTGATGCTATTAATGTTATTGATGTTATTGATGCTATTGATGTTATTGATGCTATTGATGTTATTATGCTATTGATGTTATTGATGCTATTGATGGTATTGATGCTATTGATGCTATTGATGCTATTGATGTTATTGATGCTATTGATGCTATTGATGCTATTGATGTTATTGATGCTATTGATGCTATTGATGCTATTGATGTTATTGATGCTATTGATGCTATTGATGTTATTGATGCTATTGATGTTATTGATGTTATTGATGCTATTGATGCTATTGATGTTATTGATGCTAATGATGTTATTGATGCTATTGATGTTATTGATGCTATTAATGTTATTGATGTTATTGATGCTATTGATGCTATTGATGCTATTGATGTTATTGATCTTATTGATGCTATTGATGTTATTGATGTTATTGATGCTATTGATGCTATTGATGTTATTGATGTTATTAATGTTATTAATGTTATTGATGCTATTGATGCTATTGATGTTATTAATGTTATTGATGCTATTGATGTTATTGATGTTATTGATGTTATTGATGCTATTGATGTT
This sequence comes from Altica lythri, assembly GCA_964028335.1. Classification (NCBI taxonomy): domain Eukaryota; kingdom Metazoa; phylum Arthropoda; class Insecta; order Coleoptera; family Chrysomelidae; genus Altica; species Altica lythri. The sequence goes on along the minus strand of CAXIIO010000709.1, from coordinate 112,934 downwards.
ATTGATGCTATTGATTTTATTGATGCTATTGATGTTATTGATGCTATTGATGTTATTGATGTTATTGATGCTATTGATGTTATTGATGCTATTAATGTTATTGATGTTATTGATGTTATTGATGCTATTGATGTTATTGATGTTATTGATGTTATTGATGTTATTGATGTTATTGATGTTATTGATGTTATTGATGTTATTGATGTTATTAATGTTATTGATGTTATTGATGTTATTGATGTTATTGATGCTATTGATGTTATTGATGCTATTGATGTTATTGATGCTATTGATGTTATTGATGCTATTGATGGTATTGATGCTATTGATGCTATTGATGCTATTGATGTTATTGATGCTATTGATGCTATTGATGCTATTGATGTTATTGATGCTATTGATGTTATTGATGCTATTGATGTTATTGATGCTATTGATGTTATTGATGCTATTGATGCTATTGATGCTATTAATGTTATTGATGTTATTGATGCTATTGATGTTATTGATGCTATTGATGTTATTATGCTATTGATGTTATTGATGCTATTGATGGTATTGATGTTATTGATGCTATTGATGCTATTGATGCTATTGATGTTATTGATGCTATTGATGCTATTGATGCTATTGATGCTATTGATGTTATTGATGCTATTGATGTTATTGATGCTATTGATGCTATTGATGTTATTGATGCTATTGATGTTATTGATGCTATTGATGCTATTGATGCTATTAATGCTATTGATGTTATTAATGCTGTTGATGCTATTGATGTTTTTGATGCTATTGATGCTATTGATGCTATTGATGCTATTGATGCTATTGATGCTATTGATGTTATTGATGCTATTGATGTTATTGATGCTATTGATGCTATTGATGTTATTGATGCTATTGATGTTATTGATGCTATTGATGCTATTGATGCTATTAATGCTATTGATGTTATTAATGCTGTTGATGCTATTGATGTTTTTGATGCTATTGATGCTATTGATGATATTAATGCTATTGATGCTATTAATGTTATTGATGATATTGATGTTATTGATGTTATTGATGTTATTGATGTTATTGATGCTATTGATGTTATTGATGCTATTAATGTTATTGATGCTATTGATGCTATTGATGCTATTGATGTTATTGATGTTATTGATGCTATTGATGCTATTGATGTTATTGATGCTATTGATGCTATTGATGCTATTGATGTTATTGATGTTATTGATGCTATTGATGCTATTAATGTTATTGATGTTATTGATGCTATTAATGTTATTGATGCTATTGATGCTATTGATGCTATTGATGTTATTGATGTTATTGATGCTATTGATGTTATTGATGCTATTGATGTTATTGATGCTATTGATGGTATTGATGCTATTGATGCTATTGATGCTATTGATGTTATTGATGCTATTGATGCTATTGATGCTATTGATGCTATTGATGTTATTGATGCTATTGATGTTATTGATGCTATTGATGCTATTGATGTTATTGATGCTATTGATGTTATTGATGCTATTGATGCTATTGATGCTATTAATGTTATTGATGTTATTGATGCTATTGATGTTATTGATGCTATTGATGTTATTATGCTATTGATGTTATTGATGCTATTGATGGTATTGATGCTATTGATGCTATTGATGCTATTGATGTTATTGATGCTATTGATGCTATTGATGCTATTGATGTTATTGATGCTATTGATGCTATTGATGCTATTGATGTTATTGATGCTATTGATGCTATTGATGCTGTTGATGTTATTGATGTTATTGATGCTATTGATGTTATTGATGTTATTGATGTTATTGATGCTATTGATGTTATTGATGTTATTGATGCTATTGATGCTATTGATGCTATTGATGTTATTGATGCTAATGATGTTATTGATGCTATTGATGTTATTGATGCTATTAATGTTATTGATGTTATTGATGTTATTGATGCTATTGATGTTATTGATGTTATTGATGTTATTGATGTTATTGATGCTATTGATGCTATTGATGCTATTGATGCTATTGATGTTATTGATGCTATTGATGTTATTGATGCTATTGATGCTATTGATGTTATTGATGCTATTGATGTTATTGATGCTATTGATGCTATTGATGCTATTAATGTTATTGATGTTATTGATGCTATTAATGTTATTGATGCTATTGATGCTATTGATGCTATTGATGTTATTGATGTTATTGATGCTATTGATGCTATTGATGCTATTAATGTTATTAATGTTATTGATGCTATTGATGTTATTGATGCTATTGATGTTATTGATGCTATTGATGTTATTGATGCTATTGATGGTATTGATGCTATTGATGCTATTGATGCTATTGATGTTATTGATGCTATTGATGCTATTGATGCTATTGATGTTATTGATGCTATTGATGTTATTGATGCTATTGATGCTATTGATGTTATTGATGCTATTGATGTTATTGATGCTATTGATGCTATTGATGCTATTAATGTTATTGATGTTATTGATGCTATTGATGTTATTGATGCTATTGATGTTATTATGCTATTGATGTTATTGATGCTATTGATGGTATTGATGCTATTAATGCTATTGATGCTATTGATGTTATTGATGCTATTGATGCTATTGATGCTATTGATGTTATTGATGCTATTGATGTTATTGATGCTATTGATGTTATTGATGCTATTGATGCTATTGATGCTGTTGATGTTATTGATGTTATTGATGCTATTGATGTTATTGATGCTATTGATGTTATTGATGCTATTGATGTTATTGATGCTATTGATGGTATTGATGCTATTGATGCTATTGATGCTATTGATGTTATTGATGCTATTGATGCTATTGATGCTATTGATGTTATTGATGCTATTGATGCTATTAATGTTATTGATGTTATTGATGCTATTAATGTTATTGATGCTATTGATGCTATTGATGCTATTGATGTTATTGATGTTATTGATGCTATTGATGCTATTGATGTTATTGATGCTATTGATGCTATTGATGCTATTGATGTTATTGATGTTATTGATGCTATTGATGCTATTAATGTTATTAATGTTATTGATGCTATTGATGTTATTGATGCTATTGATGTTATTGATGCTATTGATGTTATTGATGCTATTGATGGTATTGATGCTATTGATGCTATTGATGCTATTGATGTTATTGATGCTATTGATGCTATTGATGCTATTGATGTTATTGATGCTATTGATGTTATTGATGTTATTGATGCTATTGATGCTATTGATGCTATTGATGTTATTGATGCTAATGATGTTATTGATGCTATTGATGTTATTGATGCTATTAATGTTATTGATGTTATTGATGTTATTGATGCTATTGATGTTATTGATGTTATTGATGTTATTGATGTTATTGATGCTATTGATGCTATTGATGCTATTGATGCTATTGATGTTATTGATGCTATTGATGTTATTGATGCTATTGATGCTATTGATGTTATTGATGCTATTGATGTTATTGATGCTATTGATGCTATTGATGCTATTAATGTTATTGATGTTATTGATGCTATTGATGTTATTGATGCTATTGATGTTATTGATGCTATTGATGTTATTGATGCTATTGATGGTATTGATGCTATTGATGCTATTGATGCTATTGATGTTATTGATGCTATTGATGCTATTGATGCTATTGATGTTATTGATGCTATTGATGTTATTGATGCTATTGATGCTATTGATGTTATTGATGCTATTGATGTTATTGATGCTATTGATGCTATTGATGCTATTAATGTTATTGATGTTATTGATGCTATTGATGTTATTGATGCTATTGATGTTATTATGCTATTGATGTTATTGATGCTATTGATGGTATTGATGCTATTGATGCTATTGATGCTATTGATGTTATTGATGCTATTGATGCTATTGATGCTATTGATGTTATTGATGCTATTGATGCTATTGATGCTATTGATGTTATTGATGCTATTGATGCTATTGATGCTGTTGATGTTATTGATGTTATTGATGCTATTGATGTTATTGATGCTATTGATGCTATTGATGTTATTGATGCTATTGATGCTATTGATGCTATTGATGTTATTGATGCTATTGATGCTATTGATGCTGTTGATGTTATTGATGTTATTGATGCTATTGATGTTATTGATGCTATTGATGCTATTGATGTTATTGATGCTATTGATGCTATTGATGCTATTGATGTTATTGATGCTATTGATGCTATTGATGCTATTGATGTTATTGATGCTATTGATGCTATTGATGCTGTTGATGTTATTGATGTTATTGATGCTATTGATGTTATTGATGCTATTGATGCTATTGATGTTATTGATGCTATTGATGCTATTGATGCTATTGATGTTATTGATGCTATTGATGCTATTGATGCTGTTGATGTTATTGATGTTATTGATGCTATTGATGTTATTGATGTTATTGATGTTATTGATGCTATTGATGTTATTGATGTTATTGATGCTATTGATGCTATTGATGCTATTGATGCTATTGATGTTATTGATGCTATTGATGTTATTGATGCTATTGATGCTATTGATGTTATTGATGCTATTGATGTTATTGATGCTATTGATGCTATTGATGCTATTAATGTTATTGATGTTATTGATGCTATTGATGTTATTGATGCTATTGATGTTATTGATGCTATTGATGTTATTGATGCTATTGATGGTAATGATGCTATTGATGCTATTGATGCTATTGATGTTATTGATGCTATTGATGCTATTGATGCTATTGATGTTATTGATGCTATTGATGTTATTGATGCTATTGATGCTATTGATGTTATTGATGCTATTGATGTTATTGATGCTATTGATGCTATTGATGCTATTAATGTTATTGATGTTATTGATGCTATTGATGTTATTGATGCTATTGATGTTATTGATGCTATTGATGTTATTGATGCTATTGATGGTAATGATGCTATTGATGCTATTGATGCTATTGATGTTATTGATGCTATTGATGCTATTGATGCTATTGATGTTATTGATGCTATTGATGTTATTGATGCTATTGATGCTATTGATGCTATTAATGTTATTGATGTTATTGATGCTATTGATGTTATTGATGCTATTGATGTTATTATGCTATTGATGTTATTGATGCTATTGATGGTATTGATGCTATTGATGCTATTGATGCTATTGATGTTATTGATGCCATTGATGCTATTGATGCTATTGATGTTATTGATGTTATTATGCTATTGATGTTATTGATGCTATTGATGGTATTGATGCTATTGATGCTATTGATGCTATTGATGTTATTGATGCTATTGATGCTATTGATGCTATTGATGTTATTGATGCTATTGATGCTATTGATGCTATTGATGTTATTGATGCTATTGATGCTATTGATGCTGTTGATGTTATTGATGTTATTGATGCTATTGATGTTATTGATGTTATTGATGTTATTGATGCTATTGATGTTATTGATGTTATTGATGCTATTGATGCTATTGATGCTATTGATGTTATTGATGCTAATGATGTTATTGATGCTATTGATGTTATTGATGCTATTAATGTTATTGATGTTATTGATGTTATTGATGCTATTGATGTTATTGATGCTATTGATGTTATTGATGTTATTGATGTTATTGATGTTATTGATGCTATTGATGCTATTGATGCTATTGATGCTATTGATGTTATTGATGCTATTGATGTTATTGATGCTATTGATGCTATTGATGTTATTGATGCTATTGATGTTATTGATGCTATTGATGCTATTGATGCTATTAATGTTATTGATGTTATTGATGCTATTGATGTTATTGATGCTATTGATGTTATTGATGCTATTGATGTTATTGATGCTATTGATGGTATTGATGCTATTGATGCTATTGATGCTATTGATGTTATTGATGCTATTGATGCTATTGATGCTATTGATGTTATTGATGCTATTGATGTTATTGATGCTATTGATGCTATTGATGTTATTGATGCTATTGATGTTATTGATGCTATTGATGCTATTGATGCTATTAATGTTATTGATGTTATTGATGCTATTGATGTTATTGATGCTATTGATGTTATTATGCTATTGATGTTATTGATGCTATTGATGGTATTGATGCTATTGATGCTATTGATGCTATTGATGTTATTGATGCTATTGATGCTATTGATGCTATTGATGTTATTGATGCTATTGATGCTATTGATGCTATTGATGTTATTGATGCTATTGATGCTATTGATGCTGTTGATGTTATTGATGTTATTGATGCTATTGATGTTATTGATGCTATTGATGCTATTGATGTTATTGATGCTATTGATGTTATTGATGCTATTGATGCTATTGATGCTATTAATGTTATTGATGTTATTGATGCTATTGATGTTATTGATGCTATTGATGTTATTATGCTATTGATGTTATTGATGCTATTGATGGTATTGATGCTATTGATGCTATTGATGCTATTGATGTTATTGATGCTATTGATGCTATTGATGCTATTGATGTTATTGATGCTATTGATGCTATTGATGCTATTGATGTTATTGATGCTATTGATGCTATTGATGCTGTTGATGTTATTGATGTTATTGATGCTATTGATGTTATTGATGTTATTGATGTTATTGATGCTATTGATGTTATTGATGTTATTGATGCTATTGATGCTATTGATGCTATTGATGTTATTGATGCTAATGATGTTATTGATGTTATTGATCCTATTGATGTTATTGATGTTATTGATGCTATTGATGCTATTGATGCTATTGATGTTATTGATGCTAATGATGTTATTGATGCTATTGATGTTATTGATGCTATTAATGTTATTGATGTTATTGATGTTATTGATGCTATTAATGCTATTAATGTTATTGATGCTATTGATGCTATTGATGCTATTGATGCTATTGATGTTATTGATGCTATTGATGTTATTGATGCTATTGATGCTATTGATGTTATTGATGCTATTGATGTTATTGATGCTATTGATGCTATTGATGCTATTAATGTTATTGATGTTATTGATGCTATTGATGTTATTGATGCTATTGATGTTATTATGCTATTGATGTTATTGATGCTATTGATGGTATTGATGCTATTGATGCTATTGTTGCTATTGATGTTATTGATGCTATTGATGCTATTGATGCTATTGATGTTATTGATGCTATTGATGCTATTGATGCTATTGATGTTATTGATGCTATTGATGCTATTGATGCTGTTGATGTTATTGATGTTATTGATGCTATTGATGTTATTGATGTTATTGATGTTATTGATGCTATTGATGTTATTGATGTTATTGATGCTATTGATGCTATTGATGCTATTGATGTTATTGATGCTAATGATGTTATTGATGCTATTGATGTTATTGATGCTATTAATGTTATTGATGTTATTGATGTTATTGATGCTATTGATGTTATTGATGTTATTGATGTTATTGATGTTATTGATGTTTTTGATGTTATTGATGTTATTGATGTTATTAATGTTATTGATGTTATTGATGTTATTGATGTTATTGATGCTATTGATGTTATTGATGTTATTGATGTTATTGATGCTATTGATGCTATTGATGCTATTGATGTTATTGATGTTATTGATGTTATTGATGTTATTGATGTTATTAATGTTATTGATGTTATTGATGTTATTGATGTTATTGATGCTATTGATGTTATTGATGTTATTGATGTTATTGATGCTATTGATGTTATTGATGCTATTGATGTTATTGATGTTATTGATGCTATTGATGCTATTGATGTTATTGATGCTAATGATGTTATTGATGCTATTGATGTTATTGATGCTATTAATGTTATTGATGTTATTGATGCTATTGATGCTATTGATGCTATTGATGTTATTGATCTTATTGATGCTATTGATGTTATTGATGTTATTGATGCTATTGATGCTATTGATGTTATTGATGTTATTAATGTTATTAATGTTATTGATGCTATTGATGCTATTGATGTTATTAATGTTATTGATGCTATTGATGTTATTGATGTTATTGATGCTATTGATGTTATTGATGCTATTGATGTTATTGATGCTATTGATGTTATTGATGTTATTGATGTTATTGATGCTATTGATGTTATTGATGCTATTGATGTTATTGATGCTATTGATGCTATTGATGTTATTGATGCTATTGATGCTATTGATGCTAGTGATGTTATTGATGCTATTGATGTTATTGATGCTATTGATGTTATTGATGCTATTGATGTTATTGATGCTATTGATGGTATTGATGCTATTGATGCTATTGATGCTATTGATGTTATTGATGCTATTGATGCTATTGATGCTATTGATGTTATTGATGCTATTGATGTTATTGATGCTATTGATGCTATTGATGTTATTGATGCTATTGATGTTATTGATGCTATTGATGCTATTGATGCTATTAATGTTATTGATGTTATTGATGCTATTGATGTTATTGATGCTATTGATGTTATTATGCTATTGATGTTATTGATGCTATTGATGGTATTGATGCTATTGATGCTATTGATGCTATTGATGTTATTGATGCTATTGATGCTATTGATGCTATTGATGTTATTGATGCTATTGATGCTATTGATGCTATTGATGTTATTGATGCTATTGGTGCTATTGATGCTGTTGATGTTATTGATGTTATTGATGCTATTGATGTTATTGATGTTATTGATGTTATTGATGCTATTGATGTTATTGATGTTATTGATGCTATTGATGCTATTGATGCTATTGATGTTATTGATGCTAATGATGTTATTGATGCTATTGATGTTATTGATGCTATTAATGTTATTGATGTTATTGATGTTATTGATGCTATTGATGTTATTGATGTTATTGATGTTATTGATGTTATTGATGCTATTGATGCTATTGATGCTATTGATGCTATTGATGTTATTGATGCTATTGATGTTATTGATGCTATTGATGCTATTGATGTTATTGATGCTATTGATGTTATTGATGCTATTGATGCTATTGATGCTATTAATGCTATTGATGTTATTAATGCTGTTGATGCTATTGATGTTTTTGATGCTATTGATGCTATTGATGATATTAATGCTATTGATGCTATTAATGTTATTGATGATATTGATGTTATTGATGTTATTGATGTTATTGATGTTATTGATGCTATTGATGTTATTGATGCTATTAATGTTATTGATGCTATTGATGCTATTGATGCTATTGATGTTATTGATGTTATTGATGCTATTGATGCTATTGATGTTATTGATGCTATTGATGCTATTGATGCTATTGATGTTATTGATGTTATTGATGCTATTGATGCTATTAATGTTATTGATGTTATTGATGCTATTGATGTTATTGATGCTATTGATGTTATTGATGCTATTGCTGTTATTGATGCTATTGATGGTATTGATGCTATTGATGCTATTGATGCTATTGATGTTATTGATGCTATTGATGCTATTGATGCTATTGATGTTATTGATGCTATTGATGTTATTGATGCTATTGATGTTATTGATGCTATTGATGGTATTGATGCTATTGATGCTATTGATGCTATTGATGTTATTGATGCTATTGATGCTATTGATGCTATTGATGTTATTGATGCTATTGATGTTATTGATGCTATTGATGTTATTGATGCTATTGATGCTATTGATGCTATTGATGTTATTGATGCTATTGATGTTATTGATGCTATTGATGCTATTGATGCTATTAATACTATTGATGTTATTAATGCTGTTGATGCTATTGATGTTTTTGATGCTATTGATGCTATTGATGATATTAATGCTATTGATGCTATTAATGTTATTGATGATATTGATGTTATTGATGTTATTGATGTTATTGATGTTATTGATGCTATTGATGTTATTGATGCTATTAATGTTATTGATGCTATTGATGCTATTGATGCTATTGATGTTATTGATGTTATTGATGCTATTGATGCTATTGATGTTATTGATGCTATTGATGCTATTGATGCTATTGATGTTATTGATGTTATTGATGCTATTGATGCTATTAATGTTATTGATGTTATTGATGCTATTGATGTTATTGATGCTATTGATGTTATTGATGCTATTGATGTTATTGATGCTATTGATGGTATTGATGCTATTGATGCTATTGATGCTATTGATGTTATTGATGCTATTGATGCTATTGATGCTATTGATGTTATTGATGCTATTGATGTTATTGATGCTATTGATGTTATTGATGCTATTGATGGTATTGATGCTATTGATGCTATTGATGCTATTGATGTTATTGATGCTATTGATGGTATTGATGCTATTGATGCTATTGATGCTATTGATGTTATTGATGCTATTGATGCTATTGATGCTATTGATGTTATTGATGCTATTGATGTTATTGATGCTATTGATGTTATTGATGCTATTGATGGTATTGATGCTATTGATGCTATTGATGCTATTGATGTTATTGATGCTATTGATGCTATTGATGCTATTGATGCTATTGATGTTATTGATGCTATTGATGCTATTGATGTTATTGATGTTATTGATGCTATTGATGCTATTGATGTTATTGATGCTATTGATGCTATTGATGCTATTGATGTTATTGATGTTATTGATGCTATTGATGCTATTAATGTTATTGATGTTATTGATGCTATTGATGTTATTGATGCTATTGATGTTATTGATGCTATTGATGTTATTGATGCTATTGATGGTATTGATGCTATTGATGCTATTGATGCTATTGATGTTATTGATGCTATTGATGCTATTGATGCTATTGATGTTATTGATGCTATTGATGTTATTGATGCTATTGATGTTATTGATGCTATTGATGTTATTGATGCTATTGATGCTATTGATGCTATTAATGTTATTGATGTTATTGATGCTATTGATGTTATTGATGCTATTGATGTTATTATGCTATTGATGTTATTGATGCTATTGATGGTATTGATGCTATTGATGCTATTGATGCTATTGATGTTATTGATGCTATTGATGCTATTGATGTTATTGATGTTATTGATGCTATTGATGCTATTGATGTTATTGATGTTATTGATGTTATTGATGCTATTGATGCTATTGATGCTATTGATGCTATTGATGTTATTGATGCTATTGATGTTATTGATGCTATTGATGCTATTGATGTTATTGATGCTATTGATGTTATTGATGGTATTGATGCTATTGATGCTATTGATGCTATTGATGTTATTGATGCTATTGATGCTATTGATGCTATTGATGCTATTGATGTTATTGATGCTATTGATGCTATTGATGCTATTGATGTTATTGATGTTATTGATGCTATTGATGCTATTGATGTTATTGATGCTATTGATGCTATTGATGCTATTGATGTTATTGATGTTATTGATGCTATTGATGCTATTAATGTTATTGATGTTATTGATGCTATTGATGTTATTGATGCTATTGATGTTATTGATGCTATTGATGTTATTGATGCTATTGATGGTATTGATGCTATTGATGCTATTGATGCTATTGATGTTATTGATGCTATTGATGCTATTGATGCTATTGATGTTATTGATGCTATTGATGTTATTGATGTTATTGATGCTATTGATGTTATTGATGCTATTGATGTTATTATGCTATTGATGTTATTGATGCTATTGATGGTATTGATGCTATTGATGCTATTGATGCTATTGATGCTATTGATGCTGTTGATGTTATTGATGTTATTGATGCTATTGATGTTATTGATGTTATTGATGTTATTGATGCTATTGATGTTATTGATGTTATTGATGCTATTGATGCTATTGATGCTATTGATGTTATTGATGCTAATGATGTTATTGATGCTATTGATGTTATTGATGCTATTAATGTGATTGATGTTATTGATGTTATTGATGCTATTGATGTTATTGATGTTATTGATGTTATTGATGTTATTGATGCTATTGATGCTATTGATGCTATTGATGCTATTGATGTTATTGATGCTATTGATGTTATTGATGCTATTGATGCTATTGATGTTATTGATGCTATTGATGTTATTGATGCTATTGATGCTATTGATGCCATTAATGTTATTGATGTTATTGATGCTATTGATGTTATTGATGCTATTGATGTTATTGATGCTATTGATGTTATTGATGCTATTGATGGTATTGATGCTATTGATGCTATTGATGCTATTGATGTTATTGATGCTATTGATGCTATTGATGCTATTGATGCTATTGATGTTATTGATGCTATTGATGTTATTGATGCTATTGATGCTATTGATGTTATTGATGCTATTGATGTTATTGATGCTATTGATGCTATTGATGCTATTAATGTTATTGATGTTATTGATGCTATTGATGTTATTGATGCTATTGATGTTATTATGCTATTGATGTTATTGATGCTATTGATGGTATTGATGCTATTGATGCTATTGATGCTATTGATGTTATTGATGCTATTGATGCTATTGATGCTATTGATGTTATTGATGCTATTGATGCTATTGATGCTATTGATGTTATTGATGCTATTGATGCTATTGATGCTGTTGATGTTATTGATGTTATTGATGCTATTGATGTTATTGATGCTATTGATGCTATTGATGTTATTGATGCTATTGATGCTATTGATGCTATTGATGTTATTGATGCTATTGATGCTATTGATGCTGTTGATGTTATTGATGTTATTGATGCTATTGATGTTATTGATGCTATTGATGCTATTGATGTTATTGATGCTATTGATGCTATTGATGCTATTGATGTTATTGATGCTATTGATGCTATTGATGCTATTGATGTTATTGATGCTATTGATGCTATTGATGCTGTTGATGTTATTGATGTTATTGATGCTATTGATGTTATTGATGCTATTGATGCTATTGATGTTATTGATGCTATTGATGCTATTGATGCTATTGATGTTATTGATGCTATTGATGCTATTGATGCTGTTGATGTTATTGATGTTATTGATGCTATTGATGTTATTGATGTTATTGATGTTATTGATGCTATTGATGTTATTGATGTTATTGATGCTATTGATGCTATTGATGCTATTGATGCTATTGATGTTATTGATGCTATTGATGTTATTGATGCTATTGATGCTATTGATGTTATTGATGCTATTGATGTTATTGATGCTATTGATGCTATTGATGCTATTAATGTTATTGATGTTATTGATGCTATTGATGTTATTGATGCTATTGATGTTATTGATGCTATTGATGTTATTGATGCTATTGATGGTATTGATGCTATTGATGCTATTGATGTTATTGATGCTATTGATGCTATTGATGCTATTGATGTTATTGATGCTATTGATGTTATTGATGCTATTGATGCTATTGATGTTATTGATGCTATTGATGTTATTGATGCTATTGATGCTATTGATGCTATTAATGTTATTGATGTTATTGATGCTATTGATGTTATTGATGCTATTGATGTTATTATGCTATTGATGTTATTGATGCTATTGATGGTATTGATGCTATTGATGCTATTGATGCTATTGATGTTATTGATGCTATTGATGCTATTGATGCTATTGATGTTATTGATGCTATTGATGTTATTGATGCTATTGATGCTATTGATGCTATTAATGTTATTGATGTTATTGATGCTATTGATGTTATTGATGCTATTGATGTTATTATGCTATTGATGTTATTGATGCTATTGATGGTATTGATGCTATTGATGCTATTGATGCTATTGATGTTATTGATGCTATTGATGCTATTGATGCTATTGATGTTATTGATGTTATTATGCTATTGATGTTATTGATGCTATTGATGGTATTGATGCTATTGATGCTATTGATGCTATTGATGTTATTGATGCTATTGATGCTATTGATGCTATTGATGTTATTGATGCTATTGATGCTATTGATGCTATTGATGTTATTGATGCTATTGATGCTATTGATGCTGTTGATGTTATTGATGTTATTGATGCTATTGATGTTATTGATGTTATTGATGTTATTGATACTATTGATGTTATTGATGTTATTGATGCTATTGATGCTATTGATGCTATTGATGTTATTGATGCTAATGATGTTATTGATGCTATTGATGTTATTGATGCTATTAATGTTATTGATGTTATTGATGTTATTGATGCTATTGATGTTATTGATGTTATTGATGTTATTGATGTTATTGATGCTATTGATGCTATTGATGCTATTGATGCTATTGATGTTATTGATGCTATTGATGTTATTGATGCTATTGATGCTATTGATGTTATTGATGCTATTGATGTTATTGATGCTAGTGATGCTATTGATGCTATTAATGTTATTGATGTTATTGATGCTATTGATGTTATTGATGCTATTGATGTTATTGATGCTATTGATGTTATTGATGCTATTGATGGTATTGATGCTATTGATGCTATTGATGCTATTGATGTTATTGATGCTATTGATGCTATTGATGCTATTGATGTTATTGATGCTATTGATGTTATTGATGCTATTGATGCTATTGATGTTATTGATGCTATTGATGTTATTGATGCTATTGATGCTATTGATGCTATTAATGTTATTGATGTTATTGATGCTATTGATGTTATTGATGCTATTGATGTTATTATGCTATTGATGTTATTGATGCTATTGATGGTATTGATGCTATTGATGCTATTGATGCTATTGATGTTATTGATGCTATTGATGCTATTGATGCTATTGATGTTATTGATGCTATTGATGCTATTGATGCTATTGATGTTATTGATGCTATTGATGCTATTGATGCTGTTGATGTTATTGATGTTATTGATGCTATTGATGTTATTGATGCTATTGATGCTATTGATGTTATTGATGCTATTGATGTTATTGATGCTATTGATGCTATTGATGCTATTAATGCTATTGATGTTATTGATGCTATTGATGTTATTGATGCTATTGATGTTATTATGCTATTGATGTTATTGATGCTATTGATGGTATTGATGCTATTGATGCTATTGATGCTATTGATGTTATTGATGCTATTGATGCTATTGATGCTATTGATGTTATTGATGCTATTGATGCTATTGATGCTATTGATGTTATTGATGCTATTGATGCTATTGATGCTGTTGATGTTATTGATGTTATTGATGCTATTGATGTTATTGATGTTATTGATGTTATTGATGCTATTGATGTTATTGATGTTATTGATGCTATTGATGCTATTGATGCTATTGATGTTATTGATGCTAATGATGTTATTGATGTTATTGATGCTATTGATGTTATTGATGTTATTGATGCTATTGATGCTATTGATGCTATTGATGTTATTGATGCTAATGATGTTATTGATGCTATTGATGTTATTGATGCTATTAATGTTATTGATGTTATTGATGTTATTGATGCTATTAATGCTATTAATGTTATTGATGCTATTGATGCTATTGATGCTATTGATGCTATTGATGTTATTGATGCTATTGATGTTATTGATGCTATTGATGCTATTGATGTTATTGATGCTATTGATGTTATTGATGCTATTGATGCTATTGATGCTATTAATGTTATTGATGTTATTGATGCTATTGATGTTATTGATGCTATTGATGTTATTATGCTATTGATGTTATTGATGCTATTGATGGTATTGATGCTATTGATGCTATTGATGCTATTGATGTTATTGATGCTATTGATGCTATTGATGCTATTGATGTTATTGATGCTATTGATGCTATTGATGCTATTGATGTTATTGATGCTATTGATGCTATTGATGCTGTTGATGTTATTGATGTTATTGATGCTATTGATGTTATTGATGTTATTGATGTTATTGATGCTATTGATGTTATTGATGTTATTGATGCTATTGATGCTATTGATGCTATTGATGTTATTGATGCTAATGATGTTATTGATGCTATTGATGTTATTGATGCTATTAATGTTATTGATGTTATTGATGTTATTGATGCTATTGATGTTATTGATGTTATTGATGTTATTGATGTTATTGATGTTATTGATGTTATTGATGTTATTGATGTTATTGATGTTATTAATGTTATTGATGTTATTGATGTTATTGATGTTATTGATGCTATTGATGTTATTGATGTTATTGATGTTATTGATGCTATTGATGCTATTGATGCTATTGATGTTATTGATGTTATTGATGTTATTGATGTTATTGATGTTATTAATGTTATTGATGTTATTGATGTTATTGATGTTATTGATGCTATTGATGTTATTGATGTTATTGATGTTATTGATGCTATTGATGTTATTGATGCTATTGATGTTATTGATGTTATTGATGCTATTGATGCTATTGATGTTATTGATGCTAATGATGTTATTGATGCTATTGATGTTATTGATGCTATTAATGTTATTGATGTTATTGATGCTATTGATGCTATTGATGCTATTGATGTTATTGATCTTATTGATGCTATTGATGTTATTGATGTTATTGATGCTATTGATGCTATTGATGTTATTGATGTTATTAATGTTATTAATGTTATTGATGCTATTGATGCTATTGATGTTATTAATGTTATTGATGCTATTGATGTTATTGATGTTATTGATGCTATTGATGTTATTGATGCTATTGATGTTATTGATGCTATTGATGTTATTGATGCTATTGATGTTATTGATGTTATTGATGCTATTGATGTTATTGATGCTATTGATGTTATTGATGCTATTGATGCTATTGATGTTATTGATGCTATTGATGCTATTGATGCTAGTGATGTTATTGATGCTATTGATGTTATTGATGCTATTGATGTTATTGATGCTATTGATGTTATTGATGCTATTGATGGTATTGATGCTATTGATGCTATTGATGCTATTGATGTTATTGATGCTATTGATGCTATTGATGCTATTGATGTTATTGATGCTATTGATGTTATTGATGCTATTGATGCTATTGATGTTATTGATGCTATTGATGTTATTGATGCTATTGATGCTATTGATGCTATTAATGTTATTGATGTTATTGATGCTATTGATGTTATTGATGCTATTGATGTTATTATGCTATTGATGTTATTGATGCTATTGATGGTATTGATGCTATTGATGCTATTGATGCTATTGATGTTATTGATGCTATTGATGCTATTGATGCTATTGATGTTATTGATGCTATTGATGCTATTGATGCTATTGATGTTATTGATGCTATTGATGCTATTGATGCTGTTGATGTTATTGATGCTATTGATGTTATTGATGTTATTGATGTTATTGATGCTATTGATGTTATTGATGTTATTGATGCTATTGATGCTATTGATGCTATTGATGTTATTGATGCTAATGATGTTATTGATGCTATTGATGTTATTGATGCTATTAATGTTATTGATGTTATTGATGTTATTGATGCTATTGATGTTATTGATGTTATTGATGTTATTGATGTTATTGATGCTATTGATGCTATTGATGCTATTGATGCTATTGATGTTATTGATGCTATTGATGTTATTGATGCTATTGATGTTATTGATGCTATTGATGCTATTGATGCTATTAATGCTATTGATGTTATTAATGCTGTTGATGCTATTGATGTTTTTGATGCTATTGATGCTATTGATGATATTAATGCTATTGATGCTATTAATGTTATTGATGATATTGATGTTATTGATGTTATTGATGTTATTGATGTTATTGATGCTATTGATGTAATTGATGCTATTAATGTTATTGATGCTATTGATGCTATTGATGCTATTGATGTTATTGATGTTATTGATGCTATTGATGCTATTGATGTTATTGATGCTATTGATGCTATTGATGCTATTGATGTTATTGATGTTATTGATGCTATTGATGCTATTAATGTTATTGATGTTATTGATGCTATTGATGTTATTGATGCTATTGATGTTATTGATGCTATTGATGTTATTGATGCTATTGATGGTATTGATGCTATTGATGCTATTGATGCTATTGATGTTATTGATGCTATTGATGCTATTGATGCTATTGATGTTATTGATGCTATTGATGTTATTGATGCTATTGATGCTATTGATGTTATTGATGCTATTGATGTTATTGATGCTATTGATGCTATTGATGCTATTAATGTTATTGATGTTATTGATGCTATTGATGTTATTGATGCTATTGATGTTATTATGCTATTGATGTTATTGATGCTATTGATGGTATTGATGCTATTGATGCTATTGATGCTATTGATGTTATTGATGCTATTGATGCTATTGATGCTATTGATGTTATTGATGCTATTGATGCTATTGATGCTATTGATGTTATTGATGCTATTGATGCTATTGATGCTGTTGATGTTATTGATGTTATTGATGCTATTGATGTTATTGATGTTATTGATGTTATTGATGCTATTGATGTTATTGATGTTATTGATGCTATTGATGCTATTGATGCTATTGATGTTATTGATGCTAATGATGTTATTGATGCTATTGATGTTATTGATGCTATTAATGTTATTGATGTTATTGATGTTATTGATGCTATTGATGTTATTGATGTTATTGATGTTATTGATGTTATTGATGCTATTGATGCTATTGATGCTATTGATGCTATTGATGTTATTGATGCTATTGATGTTATTGATGCTATTGATGCTATTGATGTTATTGATGCTATTGATGTTATTGATGCTATTGATGCTATTGATGCTATTAATGTTATTGATGTTATTGATGCTATTGATGTTATTGATGCTATTGATGTTATTGATGCTATTGATGTTATTGATGCTATTGATGGTATTGATGCTATTGATGCTATTGATGCTATTGATGTTATTGATGCTATTGATGCTATTGATGCTATTGATGTTATTGATGCTATTGATGTTATTGATGCTATTGATGCTATTGATGTTATTGATGCTATTGATGTTATTGATGCTATTGATGCTATTGATGCTATTAATGTTATTGATGTTATTGATGCTATTGATGTTATTGATGCTATTGATGTTATTATGCTATTGATGTTATTGATGCTATTGATGGTATTGATGCTATTGATGCTATTGATGCTATTGATGTTATTGATGCTATTGATGCTATTGATGCTATTGATGTTATTGATGCTATTGATGCTATTGATGCTATTGATGTTATTGATGCTATTGATGCTATTGATGCTATTGATGCTGTTGATGTTATTGATGTTATTGATGCTATTGATGTTATTGATGCTATTGATGCTATTGATGTTATTGATGCTATTGATGTTATTGATGCTATTGATGCTATTGATGCTATTAATGTTATTGATGTTATTGATGCTATTGATGTTATTGATGCTATTGATGTTATTATGCTATTGATGTTATTGATGCTATTGATGGTATTGATGCTATTGATGCTATTGATGCTATTGATGTTATTGATGCTATTGATGCTATTGATGCTATTGATGTTATTGATGCTATTGATGCTATTGATGCTATTGATGTTATTGATGCTATTGATGCTATTGATGCTGTTGATGTTATTGAATGTTATTGATGCTATTGATGTTATTGATGTTATTGATGTTATTGATGCTATTGATGTTATTGATGTTATTGATGCTATTGATGCTATTGATGCTATTGATGTTATTGATGCTAATGATGTTATTGATGTTATTGATGCTATTGATGTTATTGATGTTATTGATGCTATTGATGCTATTGATGCTATTGATGTTATTGATGCTAATGATGTTATTGATGCTATTGATGTTATTGATGCTATTAATGTTATTAATGTTATTGATGCTATTGATGGTATTGATGCTATTGATGCTATTGATGCTATTGATGTTATTGATGCTATTGATGCTATTGATGCTATTGATGTTATTGATGCTATTGATGTTATTGATGCTATTGATGCTATTGATGTTATTGATGCTATTGATGTTATTGATGCTATTGATGCTATTGATGCTATTAATGTTATTGGTGTTATTGATGGTATTGATGCTATGATGCTATTGATGCTATTGATGTTATTGATGCTATTGATGCTATTGATGCTATTGATGTTATTGATGCTATTGATGTTATTGATGCTATTGATGCTATTGATGCTATTAATGTTATTGGTGTTATTGATGGTATTGATGCTATGATGCTATTGATGCTATTGATGTTATTGATGCTAATGATGTTATTGATGCTATTGATGTTATTGATGCTATTAATGTTATTAATGTTATTGATGCTATTGATGGTATTGATGCTATTGATGCTATTGATGCTATTGATGTTATTCATGCTATTGATGCTATTGATGTTATTGATGCTATTGATGCTATTGATGCTATTGATGTTATTGATGCTATTGATGTTATTGATGCTATTGATGCTATTGATGTTATTGATGCTATTGATGTTATTGATGCTATTGATGCTATTGATGCTATTAATGTTATTGGTGTTATTGATGGTATTGATGCTATGATGCTATTGATGCTATTGATGTTATTGATGCTATTGATGCTATTGATGCTATTAATGTTATTGATGCTATTGATGTTATTGATGCTATTGATGTTATTGATGCTATTGATGTTATTGATGCTATTGATGGTATTGATGCTATTGATGCTATTGATGCTATTGATGTTATTGATGCTATTGATGCTATTGATGCTATTGATGTTATTGATGCTATTGATGTTATTGATGCTATTGATGCTATTGATGTTATTGATGCTATTGATGTTATTGATGCTATTGATGCTATTGATGCTATTAATGTTATTGATGTTATTGATGCTATTGATGTTATTGATGCTATTGATGTTATTATGCTATTGATGTTATTGATGCTATTGATGGTATTGATGCTATTAATGCTATTGATGCTATTGATGTTATTGATGCTATTGATGCTATTGATGCTATTGATGTTATTGATGCTATTGATGTTATTGATGCTATTGATGCTATTGATGCTGTTGATGTTATTGATGTTATTGATGCTATTGATGTTATTGATGCTATTGATGTTATTGATGCTATTGATGTTATTGATGCTATTGATGGTATTGATGCTATTGATGCTATTGATGCTATTGATGTTATTGATGCTATTGATGCTATTGATGCTATTGATGTTATTGATGCTATTGATGCTATTAATGTTATTGATGTTATTGATGCTATTAATGTTATTGATGCTATTGATGCTATTGATGCTATTGATGTTATTGATGTTATTGATGCTATTGATGCTATTGATGTTATTGATGCTATTGATGCTATTGATGCTATTGATGTTATTGATGTTATTGATGCTATTGATGCTATTAATGTTATTAATGTTATTGATGCTATTGATGTTATTGATGCTATTGATGTTATTGATGCTATTGATGTTATTGATGCTATTGATGGTATTGATGCTATTGATGCTATTGATGCTATTGATGTTATTGATGCTATTGATGCTATTGATGCTATTGATGTTATTGATGCTATTGATGTTATTGATGTTATTGATGCTATTGATGCTATTGATGCTATTGATGTTATTGATGCTAATGATGTTATTGATGCTATTGATGTTATTGATGCTATTAATGTTATTGATGTTATTGATGTTATTGATGCTATTGATGTTATTGATGTTATTGATGTTATTGATGTTATTGATGCTATTGATGCTATTGATGCTATTGATGCTATTGATGTTATTGATGCTATTGATGTTATTGATGCTATTGATGCTATTGATGTTATTGATGCTATTGATGTTATTGATGCTATTGATGCTATTGATGCTATTAATGTTATTGATGTTATTGATGCTATTGATGTTATTGATGCTATTGATGTTATTGATGCTATTGATGGTATTGATGCTATTGATGCTATTGATGCTATTGATGTTATTGATGCTATTGATGCTATTGATGCTATTGATGTTATTGATGCTATTGATGTTATTGATGCTATTGATGCTATTGATGTTATTGATGCTATTGATGTTATTGATGCTATTGATGCTATTGATGCTATTAATGTTATTGATGTTATTGATGCTATTGATGTTATTGATGCTATTGATGTTATTATGCTATTGATGTTATTGATGCTATTGATGGTATTGATGCTATTGATGCTATTGATGCTATTGATGTTATTGATGCTATTGATGCTATTGATGCTATTGATGTTATTGATGCTATTGATGCTATTGATGCTATTGATGTTATTGATGCTATTGATGCTATTGATGCTGTTGATGTTATTGATGTTATTGATGCTATTAATGTTATTGATGCTATTGATGCTATTGATGTTATTGATGCTATTGATGCTATTGATGCTATTGATGTTATTGATGCTATTGATGCTATTGATGCTGTTGATGTTATTGATGTTATTGATGCTATTGATGTTATTGATGCTATTGATGCTATTGATGTTATTGATGCTATTGATGCTATTGATGCTATTGATGTTATTGATGCTATTGATGCTATTGATGCTATTGATGTTATTGATGCTATTGATGCTATTGATGCTGTTGATGTTATTGATGTTATTGATGCTATTGATGTTATTGATGCTATTGATGCTATTGATGTTATTGATGCTATTGATGCTATTGATGCTATTGATGTTATTGATGCTATTGATGCTATTGATGCTGTTGATGTTATTGATGTTATTGATGCTATTGATGTTATTGATGTTATTGATGTTATTGATGCTATTGATGTTATTGATGTTATTGATGCTATTGATGCTATTGATGCTATTGATGCTATTGATGTTATTGATGCTATTGATGTTATTGATGCTATTGATGCTATTGATGTTATTGATGCTATTGATGTTATTGATGCTATTGATGCTATTGATGCTATTAATGTTATTGATGTTATTGATGCTATTGATGTTATTGATGCTATTGATGTTATTGATGCTATTGATGTTATTGATGCTATTGATGGTAATGATGCTATTGATGCTATTGATGCTATTGATGTTATTGATGCTATTGATGCTATTGATGCTATTGATGTTATTGATGCTATTGATGTTATTGATGCTATTGATGCTATTGATGTTATTGATGCTATTGATGTTATTGATGCTATTGATGCTATTGATGCTATTAATGTTATTGATGTTATTGATGCTATTGATGTTATTGATGCTATTGATGTTATTATGCTATTGATGTTATTGATGCTATTGATGGTATTGATGCTATTGATGCTATTGATGCTATTGATGTTATTGATGCTATTGATGCTATTGATGCTATTGATGTTATTGATGCTATTGATGTTATTGATGCTATTGATGCTATTGATGCTATTAATGTTATTGATGTTATTGATGCTATTGATGTTATTGATGCTATTGATGTTATTATGCTATTGATGTTATTGATGCTATTGATGGTATTGATGCTATTGATGCTATTGATGCTATTGATGTTATTGATGCCATTGATGCTATTGATGCTATTGATGTTATTGATGTTATTATGCTATTGATGTTATTGATGCTATTGATGGTATTGATGCTATTGATGCTATTGATGCTATTGATGTTATTGATGCTATTGATGCTATTGATGCTATTGATGTTATTGATGCTATTGATGCTATTGATGCTATTGATGTTATTGATGCTATTGATGCTATTGATGCTGTTGATGTTATTGATGTTATTGATGCTATTGATGTTATTGATGTTATTGATGTTATTGATGCTATTGATGTTATTGATGTTATTGATGCTATTGATGCTATTGATGCTATTGATGTTATTGATGCTAATGATGTTATTGATGCTATTGATGTTATTGATGCTATTAATGTTATTGATGTTATTGATGTTATTGATGCTATTGATGTTATTGATGTTATTGATGTTATTGATGTTATTGATGCTATTGATGCTATTGATGCTATTGATGCTATTGATGTTATTGATGCTATTGATGTTATTGATGCTATTGATGCTATTGATGTTATTGATGCTATTGATGTTATTGATGCTATTGATGCTATTGATGCTATTAATGTTATTGATGTTATTGATGCTATTGATGTTATTGATGCTATTGATGTTATTGATGCTATTGATGTTATTGATGCTATTGATGGTATTGATGCTATTGATGCTATTGATGCTATTGATGTTATTGATGCTATTGATGCTATTGATGCTATTGATGTTATTGATGCTATTGATGTTATTGATGCTATTGATGCTATTGATGTTATTGATGCTATTGATGTTATTGATGCTATTGATGCTATTGATGCTATTAATGTTATTGATGTTATTGATGCTATTGATGTTATTGATGCTATTGATGTTATTATGCTATTGATGTTATTGATGCTATTGATGGTATTGATGCTATTGATGCTATTGATGCTATTGATGTTATTGATGCTATTGATGCTATTGATGCTATTGATGTTATTGATGCTATTGATGCTATTGATGCTATTGATGTTATTGATGCTATTGATGCTATTGATGCTATTGATGCTGTTGATGTTATTGATGTTATTGATGCTATTGATGTTATTGATGCTATTGATGCTATTGATGTTATTGATGCTATTGATGTTATTGATGCTATTGATGCTATTGATGCTATTAATGTTATTGATGTTATTGATGCTATTGATGTTATTGATGCTATTGATGTTATTATGCTATTGATGTTATTGATGCTATTGATGGTATTGATGCTATTGATGCTATTGATGCTATTGATGTTATTGATGCTATTGATGCTATTGATGCTATTGATGTTATTGATGCTATTGATGCTATTGATGCTATTGATGTTATTGATGCTATTGATGCTATTGATGCTGTTGATGTTATTGATGTTATTGATGCTATTGATGTTATTGATGTTATTGATGTTATTGATGCTATTGATGTTATTGATGTTATTGATGCTATTGATGCTATTGATGCTATTGATGTTATTGATGCTAATGATGTTATTGATGTTATTGATGCTATTGATGTTATTGATGTTATTGATGCTATTGATGCTATTGATGCTATTGATGTTATTGATGCTAATGATGTTATTGATGCTATTGATGTTATTGATGCTATTAATGTTATTAATGTTATTGATGCTATTGATGGTATTGATGCTATTGATGCTATTGATGCTATTGATGTTATTGATGCTATTGATGCTATTGATGCTATTGATGTTATTGATGCTATTGATGTTATTGATGCTATTGATGCTATTGATGTTATTGATGCTATTGATGTTATTGATGCTATTGATGCTATTGATGCTATTAATGTTATTGGTGTTATTGATGGTATTGATGCTATGATGCTATTGATGCTATTGATGTTATTGATGCTATTGATGCTATTGATGCTATTGATGTTATTGATGCTATTGATGTTATTGATGCTATTGATGCTATTGATGCTATTAATGTTATTGGTGTTATTGATGGTATTGATGCTATGATGCTATTGATGCTATTGATGTTATTGATGCTAATGATGTTATTGATGCTATTGATGTTATTGATGCTATTAATGTTATTAATGTTATTGATGCTATTGATGGTATTGATGCTATTGATGCTATTGATGCTATTGATGTTATTCATGCTATTGATGCTATTGATGTTATTGATGCTATTGATGCTATTGATGCTATTGATGTTATTGATGCTATTGATGTTATTGATGCTATTGATGCTATTGATGTTATTGATGCTATTGATGTTATTGATGCTATTGATGCTATTGATGCTATTAATGTTATTGGTGTTATTGATGGTATTGATGCTATGATGCTATTGATGCTATTGATGTTATTGATGCTATTGATGCTATTGATGCTATTAATGTTATTGATGCTATTGATGTTATTGATGCTATTGATGTTATTGATGCTATTGATGTTATTGATGCTATTGATGGTATTGATGCTATTGATGCTATTGATGCTATTGATGTTATTGATGCTATTGATGCTATTGATGCTATTGATGTTATTGATGCTATTGATGTTATTGATGCTATTGATGCTATTGATGTTATTGATGCTATTGATGTTATTGATGCTATTGATGCTATTGATGCTATTAATGTTATTGATGTTATTGATGCTATTGATGTTATTGATGCTATTGATGTTATTATGCTATTGATGTTATTGATGCTATTGATGGTATTGATGCTATTAATGCTATTGATGCTATTGATGTTATTGATGCTATTGATGCTATTGATGCTATTGATGTTATTGATGCTATTGATGTTATTGATGCTATTGATGCTATTGATGCTGTTGATGTTATTGATGTTATTGATGCTATTGATGTTATTGATGCTATTGATGTTATTGATGCTATTGATGTTATTGATGCTATTGATGGTATTGATGCTATTGATGCTATTGATGCTATTGATGTTATTGATGCTATTGATGCTATTGATGCTATTGATGTTATTGATGCTATTGATGCTATTAATGTTATTGATGTTATTGATGCTATTAATGTTATTGATGCTATTGATGCTATTGATGCTATTGATGTTATTGATGTTATTGATGCTATTGATGCTATTGATGTTATTGATGCTATTGATGCTATTGATGCTATTGATGTTATTGATGTTATTGATGCTATTGATGCTATTAATGTTATTAATGTTATTGATGCTATTGATGTTATTGATGCTATTGATGTTATTGATGCTATTGATGTTATTGATGCTATTGATGGTATTGATGCTATTGATGCTATTGATGCTATTGATGTTATTGATGCTATTGATGCTATTGATGCTATTGATGTTATTGATGCTATTGATGTTATTGATGTTATTGATGCTATTGATGCTATTGATGCTATTGATGTTATTGATGCTAATGATGTTATTGATGCTATTGATGTTATTGATGCTATTAATGTTATTGATGTTATTGATGTTATTGATGCTATTGATGTTATTGATGTTATTGATGTTATTGATGTTATTGATGCTATTGATGCTATTGATGCTATTGATGCTATTGATGTTATTGATGCTATTGATGTTATTGATGCTATTGATGCTATTGATGTTATTGATGCTATTGATGTTATTGATGCTATTGATGCTATTGATGCTATTAATGTTATTGATGTTATTGATGCTATTGATGTTATTGATGCTATTGATGTTATTGATGCTATTGATGGTATTGATGCTATTGATGCTATTGATGCTATTGATGTTATTGATGCTATTGATGCTATTGATGCTATTGATGTTATTGATGCTATTGATGTTATTGATGCTATTGATGCTATTGATGTTATTGATGCTATTGATGTTATTGATGCTATTGATGCTATTGATGCTATTAATGTTATTGATGTTATTGATGCTATTGATGTTATTGATGCTATTGATGTTATTATGCTATTGATGTTATTGATGCTATTGATGGTATTGATGCTATTGATGCTATTGATGCTATTGATGTTATTGATGCTATTGATGCTATTGATGCTATTGATGTTATTGATGCTATTGATGCTATTGATGCTATTGATGTTATTGATGCTATTGATGCTATTGATGCTGTTGATGTTATTGATGTTATTGATGCTATTAATGTTATTGATGCTATTGATGCTATTGATGTTATTGATGCTATTGATGCTATTGATGCTATTGATGTTATTGATGCTATTGATGCTATTGATGCTGTTGATGTTATTGATGTTATTGATGCTATTGATGTTATTGATGCTATTGATGCTATTGATGTTATTGATGCTATTGATGCTATTGATGCTATTGATGTTATTGATGCTATTGATGCTATTGATGCTATTGATGTTATTGATGCTATTGATGCTATTGATGCTGTTGATGTTATTGATGTTATTGATGCTATTGATGTTATTGATGCTATTGATGCTATTGATGTTATTGATGCTATTGATGCTATTGATGCTATTGATGTTATTGATGCTATTGATGCTATTGATGCTGTTGATGTTATTGATGTTATTGATGCTATTGATGTTATTGATGTTATTGATGTTATTGATGCTATTGATGTTATTGATGTTATTGATGCTATTGATGCTATTGATGCTATTGATGCTATTGATGTTATTGATGCTATTGATGTTATTGATGCTATTGATGCTATTGATGTTATTGATGCTATTGATGTTATTGATGCTATTGATGCTATTGATGCTATTAATGTTATTGATGTTATTGATGCTATTGATGTTATTGATGCTATTGATGTTATTGATGCTATTGATGTTATTGATGCTATTGATGGTAATGATGCTATTGATGCTATTGATGCTATTGATGTTATTGATGCTATTGATGCTATTGATGCTATTGATGTTATTGATGCTATTGATGTTATTGATGCTATTGATGCTATTGATGTTATTGATGCTATTGATGTTATTGATGCTATTGATGCTATTGATGCTATTAATGTTATTGATGTTATTGATGCTATTGATGTTATTGATGCTATTGATGTTATTATGCTATTGATGTTATTGATGCTATTGATGGTATTGATGCTATTGATGCTATTGATGCTATTGATGTTATTGATGCTATTGATGCTATTGATGCTATTGATGTTATTGATGCTATTGATGTTATTGATGCTATTGATGCTATTGATGCTATTAATGTTATTGATGTTATTGATGCTATTGATGTTATTGATGCTATTGATGTTATTATGCTATTGATGTTATTGATGCTATTGATGGTATTGATGCTATTGATGCTATTGATGCTATTGATGTTATTGATGCCATTGATGCTATTGATGCTATTGATGTTATTGATGTTATTATGCTATTGATGTTATTGATGCTATTGATGGTATTGATGCTATTGATGCTATTGATGCTATTGATGTTATTGATGCTATTGATGCTATTGATGCTATTGATGTTATTGATGCTATTGATGCTATTGATGCTATTGATGTTATTGATGCTATTGATGCTATTGATGCTGTTGATGTTATTGATGTTATTGATGCTATTGATGTTATTGATGTTATTGATGTTATTGATGCTATTGATGTTATTGATGTTATTGATGCTATTGATGCTATTGATGCTATTGATGTTATTGATGCTAATGATGTTATTGATGCTATTGATGTTATTGATGCTATTAATGTTATTGATGTTATTGATGTTATTGATGCTATTGATGTTATTGATGTTATTGATGTTATTGATGTTATTGATGCTATTGATGCTATTGATGCTATTGATGCTATTGATGTTATTGATGCTATTGATGTTATTGATGCTATTGATGCTATTGATGTTATTGATGCTATTGATGTTATTGATGCTATTGATGCTATTGATGCTATTAATGTTATTGATGTTATTGATGCTATTGATGTTATTGATGCTATTGATGTTATTGATGCTATTGATGTTATTGATGCTATTGATGGTATTGATGCTATTGATGCTATTGATGCTATTGATGTTATTGATGCTATTGATGCTATTGATGCTATTGATGTTATTGATGCTATTGATGTTATTGATGCTATTGATGCTATTGATGTTATTGATGCTATTGATGTTATTGATGCTATTGATGCTATTGATGCTATTAATGTTATTGATGTTATTGATGCTATTGATGTTATTGATGCTATTGATGTTATTATGCTATTGATGTTATTGATGCTATTGATGGTATTGATGCTATTGATGCTATTGATGCTATTGATGTTATTGATGCTATTGATGCTATTGATGCTATTGATGTTATTGATGCTATTGATGCTATTGATGCTATTGATGTTATTGATGCTATTGATGCTATTGATGCTGTTGATGTTATTGATGTTATTGATGCTATTGATGTTATTGATGCTATTGATGCTATTGATGTTATTGATGCTATTGATGTTATTGATGCTATTGATGCTATTGATGCTATTAATGTTATTGATGTTATTGATGCTATTGATGTTATTGATGCTATTGATGTTATTATGCTATTGATGTTATTGATGCTATTGATGGTATTGATGCTATTGATGCTATTGATGCTATTGATGTTATTGATGCTATTGATGCTATTGATGCTATTGATGTTATTGATGCTATTGATGCTATTGATGCTATTGATGTTATTGATGCTATTGATGCTATTGATGCTGTTGATGTTATTGATGTTATTGATGCTATTGATGTTATTGATGTTATTGATGTTATTGATGCTATTGATGTTATTGATGTTATTGATGCTATTGATGCTATTGATGCTATTGATGTTATTGATGCTAATGATGTTATTGATGTTATTGATGCTATTGATGTTATTGATGTTATTGATGCTAATGATGCTATTGATGCTATTGATGTTATTGATGCTAATGATGTTATTGATGCTATTGATGTTATTGATGCTATTAATGTTATTGATGTTATTGATGTTATTGATGCTATTAATGCTATTAATGTTATTGATGCTATTGATGCTATTGATGCTATTGATGCTATTGATGTTATTGATGCTATTGATGTTATTGATGCTATTGATGCTATTGATGTTATTGATGCTATTGATGTTATTGATGCTATTGATGCTATTGATGCTATTAATGTTATTGATGTTATTGATGCTATTGATGTTATTGATGCTATTGATGTTATTATGCTATTGATGTTATTGATGCTATTGATGGTATTGATGCTATTGATGCTATTGATGCTATTGATGTTATTGATGCTATTGATGCTATTGATGCTATTGATGTTATTGATGCTATTGATGCTATTGATGCTATTGATGTTATTGATGCTATTGATGCTATTGATGCTGTTGATGTTATTGATGTTATTGATGCTATTGATGCTATTGATGCTGTTGATGTTATTGATGCTATTGATGTTATTGATGTTATTGATGCTATTGATGCTATTGATGTTATTGATGCTATTGATGCTATTGATGCTATTGATGTTATTGATGCTATTGATGCTATTGATGCTGTTGATGTTATTGATGTTATTGATGCTATTGATGTTATTGATGTTATTGATGTTATTGATGCTATTGATGTTATTGATGTTATTGATGCTATTGATGCTATTGATGCTATTGATGCTATTGATGTTATTGATGCTATTGATGTTATTGATGCTATTGATGCTATTGATGTTATTGATGCTATTGATGTTATTGATGCTATTGATGCTATTGATGCTATTAATGTTATTGATGTTATTGATGCTATTGATGTTATTGATGCTATTGATGTTATTGATGCTATTGATGTTATTGATGCTATTGATGGTAATGATGCTATTGATGCTATTGATGCTATTGATGTTATTGATGCTATTGATGCTATTGATGCTATTGATGTTATTGATGCTATTGATGTTATTGATGCTATTGATGCTATTGATGTTATTGATGCTATTGATGTTATTGATGCTATTGATGCTATTGATGCTATTAATGTTATTGATGTTATTGATGCTATTGATGTTATTGATGCTATTGATGTTATTATGCTATTGATGTTATTGATGCTATTGATGGTATTGATGCTATTGATGCTATTGATGCTATTGATGTTATTGATGCTATTGATGCTATTGATGCTATTGATGTTATTGATGCTATTGATGTTATTGATGCTATTGATGCTATTGATGCTATTAATGTTATTGATGTTATTGATGCTATTGATGTTATTGATGCTATTGATGTTATTATGCTATTGATGTTATTGATGCTATTGATGGTATTGATGCTATTGATGCTATTGATGCTATTGATGTTATTGATGCCATTGATGCTATTGATGCTATTGATGTTATTGATGTTATTATGCTATTGATGTTATTGATGCTATTGATGGTATTGATGCTATTGATGCTATTGATGCTATTGATGTTATTGATGCTATTGATGCTATTGATGCTATTGATGTTATTGATGCTATTGATGCTATTGATGCTATTGATGTTATTGATGCTATTGATGCTATTGATGCTGTTGATGTTATTGATGTTATTGATGCTATTGATGTTATTGATGTTATTGATGTTATTGATGCTATTGATGTTATTGATGTTATTGATGCTATTGATGCTATTGATGCTATTGATGCTATTGATGTTATTGATGCTAATGATGTTATTGATGCTATTGATGTTATTGATGCTATTAATGTTATTGATGTTATTGATGTTATTGATGCTATTGATGTTATTGATGTTATTGATGTTATTGATGTTATTGATGCTATTGATGCTATTGATGCTATTGATGCTATTGATGTTATTGATGCTATTGATGTTATTGATGCTATTGATGCTATTGATGTTATTGATGCTATTGATGTTATTGATGCTATTGATGCTATTGATGCTATTAATGTTATTGATGTTATTGATGCTATTGATGTTATTGATGCTATTGATGTTATTGATGCTATTGATGTTATTGATGCTATTGATGGTATTGATGCTATTGATGCTATTGATGCTATTGATGTTATTGATGCTATTGATGCTATTGATGCTATTGATGTTATTGATGCTATTGATGTTATTGATGCTATTGATGCTATTGATGTTATTGATGCTATTGATGTTATTGATGCTATTGATGCTATTGATGCTATTAATGTTATTGATGTTATTGATGCTATTGATGTTATTGATGCTATTGATGTTATTATGCTATTGATGTTATTGATGCTATTGATGGTATTGATGCTATTGATGCTATTGATGCTATTGATGTTATTGATGCTATTGATGCTATTGATGCTATTGATGTTATTGATGCTATTGATGCTATTGATGCTATTGATGTTATTGATGCTATTGATGCTATTGATGCTGTTGATGTTATTGATGTTATTGATGCTATTGATGTTATTGATGCTATTGATGCTATTGATGTTATTGATGCTATTGATGTTATTGATGCTATTGATGCTATTGATGCTATTAATGTTATTGATGTTATTGATGCTATTGATGTTATTGATGCTATTGATGTTATTATGCTATTGATGTTATTGATGCTATTGATGGTATTGATGCTATTGATGCTATTGATGCTATTGATGTTATTGATGCTATTGATGCTATTGATGCTATTGATGTTATTGATGCTATTGATGCTATTGATGCTATTGATGTTATTGATGCTATTGATGCTATTGATGCTGTTGATGTTATTGATGTTATTGATGCTATTGATGTTATTGATGTTATTGATGTTATTGATGCTATTGATGTTATTGATGTTATTGATGCTATTGATGCTATTGATGCTATTGATGTTATTGATGCTAATGATGTTATTGATGTTATTGATGCTATTGATGTTATTGATGTTATTGATGCTAATGATGCTATTGATGCTATTGATGTTATTGATGCTAATGATGTTATTGATGCTATTGATGTTATTGATGCTATTAATGTTATTGATGTTATTGATGTTATTGATGCTATTAATGCTATTAATGTTATTGATGCTATTGATGCTATTGATGCTATTGATGCTATTGATGTTATTGATGCTATTGATGTTATTGATGCTATTGATGCTATTGATGTTATTGATGCTATTGATGTTATTGATGCTATTGATGCTATTGATGCTATTAATGTTATTGATGTTATTGATGCTATTGATGTTATTGATGCTATTGATGTTATTATGCTATTGATGTTATTGATGCTATTGATGGTATTGATGCTATTGATGCTATTGATGCTATTGATGTTATTGATGCTATTGATGCTATTGATGCTATTGATGTTATTGATGCTATTGATGCTATTGATGCTATTGATGTTATTGATGCTATTGATGCTATTGATGCTGTTGATGTTATTGATGTTATTGATGCTATTGATGTTATTGATGTTATTGATGTTATTGATGCTATTGATGTTATTGATGTTATTGATGCTATTGATGCTATTGATGCTATTGATGTTATTGATGCTAATGATGTTATTGATGCTATTGATGTTATTGATGCTATTAATGTTATTGATGTTATTGATGTTATTGATGTTATTGATGTTATTGATGTTATTGATGTTTTTGATGTTATTGATGTTATTGATGTTATTAATGTTATTGATGTTATTGATGTTATTGATGTTATTGATGCTATTGATGTTATTGATGTTATTGATGTTATTGATGCTATTGATGCTATTGATGCTATTGATGTTATTGATGTTATTGATGTTATTGATGTTATTGATGTTATTAATGTTATTGATGTTATTGATGTTATTGATGTTATTGATGCTATTGATGTTATTGATGTTATTGATGTTATTGATGCTATTGATGTTATTGATGCTATTGATGTTATTGATGTTATTGATGCTATTGATGCTATTGATGTTATTGATGCTAATGATGTTATTGATGCTATTGATGTTATTGATGCTATTAATGTTATTGATGTTATTGATGCTATTGATGCTATTGATGCTATTGATGTTATTGATCTTATTGATGCTATTGATGTTATTGATGTTATTGATGCTATTGATGCTATTGATGTTATTGATGTTATTAATGTTATTAATGTTATTGATGCTATTGATGCTATTGATGTTATTAATGTTATTGATGCTATTGATGTTATTGATGTTATTGATGCTATTGATGTTATTGATGCTATTGATGTTATTGATGCTATTGATGTTATTGATGCTATTGATGTTATTGATGTTATTGATGCTATTGATGTTATTGATGCTATTGATGTTATTGATGCTATTGATGCTATTGATGTTATTGATGCTATTGATGCTATTGATGCTAGTGATGTTATTGATGCTATTGATGTTATTGATGCTATTGATGTTATTGATGCTATTGATGTTATTGATGCTATTGATGGTATTGATGCTATTGATGCTATTGATGCTATTGATGTTATTGATGCTATTGATGCTATTGATGCTATTGATGTTATTGATGCTATTGATGTTATTGATGCTATTGATGCTATTGATGTTATTGATGCTATTGATGTTATTGATGCTATTGATGCTATTGATGCTATTAATGTTATTGATGTTATTGATGCTATTGATGTTATTGATGCTATTGATGTTATTATGCTATTGATGTTATTGATGCTATTGATGGTATTGATGTTATTGATGCTATTGATGCTATTGATGCTATTGATGTTATTGATGCTATTGATGCTATTGATGCTATTGATGCTATTGATGTTATTGATGCTATTGATGTTATTGATGCTATTGATGCTATTGATGTTATTGATGCTATTGATGTTATTGATGCTATTGATGCTATTGATGCTATTAATGCTATTGATGTTATTAATGCTGTTGATGCTATTGATGTTTTTGATGCTATTGATGCTATTGATGATATTAATGCTATTGATGCTATTAATGTTATTGATGATATTGATGTTATTGATGTTATTGATGTTATTGATGTTATTGATGCTATTGATGTTATTGATGCTATTAATGTTATTGATGCTATTGATGCTATTGATGCTATTGATGTTATTGATGTTATTGATGCTATTGATGCTATTGATGTTATTGATGCTATTGATGCTATTGATGCTATTGATGTTATTGATGTTATTGATGCTATTGATGCTATTAATGTTATT
This sequence comes from Altica lythri, assembly GCA_964028335.1. Lineage (NCBI taxonomy): Eukaryota > Metazoa > Arthropoda > Insecta > Coleoptera > Chrysomelidae > Altica > Altica lythri. The sequence goes on along the minus strand of CAXIIO010000709.1, from coordinate 76,972 downwards.
GATGTTATTGATGCTATTGATGTTATTGATGCTATTGATGTTATTGATGCTATTGATGTTATTGATGCTATTGATGGTATTGATGCTATTGATGCTATTGATGCTATTGATGTTATTGATGCTATTGATGCTATTGATGCTATTGATGTTATTGATGCTATTGATGTTATTGATGCTATTGATGCTATTGATGTTATTGATGCTATTGATGTTATTGATGCTATTGATGCTATTGATGCTATTAATTTTATTGATGTTATTGATGCTATTGATGTTATTGATGCTATTGATGTTATTATGCTATTGATGTTATTGATGCTATTGATGGTATTGATGCTATTGATGCTATTGATGCTATTGATGTTATTGATGCTATTGATGCTATTGATGCTATTGATGTTATTGATGCTATTGATGCTATTGATGCTATTGATGTTATTGATGCTATTGATGCTATTGATGTTATTGATGCTATTGATGTTATTGATGTTATTGATGCTATTGATGCTATTGATGTTATTGATGCTAATGATGTTATTGATGCTATTGATGTTATTGATGCTATTAATGTTATTGATGTTATTGATGCTATTGATGCTATTGATGCTATTGATGTTATTGATCTTATTGATGCTATTGATGTTATTGATGTTATTGATGCTATTGATGCTATTGATGTTATTGATGTTATTAATGTTATTAATGTTATTGATGCTATTGATGCTATTGATGTTATTAATGTTATTGATGCTATTGATGTTATTGATGGTATTGATGCTATTGATGTTATTGATGCTATTGATGTTATTGATGCTATTGATGTTATTGATGCTATTGATGTTATTGATGTTATTGATGCTATTGATGTTATTGATGCTATTAATGTTATTGATGTTATTGATGTTATTGATGCTATTGATGTTATTGATGTTATTGATGTTATTGATGTTATTGATGTTATTGATGTTATTGATGTTATTGATGTTATTGATGTTATTAATGTTATTGATGTTATTGATGTTATTGATGTTATTGATGCTATTGATGTTATTGATGCTATTGATGTTATTGATGCTATTGATGTTATTGATGCTATTGATGGTATTGATGCTATTGATGCTATTGATGCTATTGATGTTATTGATGCTATTGATGCTATTGATGCTATTGATGTTATTGATGCTATTGATGTTATTGATGCTATTGATGCTATTGATGTTATTGATGCTATTGATGTTATTGATGCTATTGATGCTATTGATGCTATTAATGTTATTGATGTTATTGATGCTATTGATGTTATTGATGCTATTGATGTTATTATGCTATTGATGTTATTGATGCTATTGATGGTATTGATGTTATTGATGCTATTGATGCTATTGATGCTATTGATGTTATTGATGCTATTGATGCTATTGATGCTATTGATGCTATTGATGTTATTGATGCTATTGATGTTATTGATGCTATTGATGCTATTGATGTTATTGATGCTATTGATGTTATTGATGCTATTGATGCTATTGATGCTATTAATGCTATTGATGTTATTAATGCTGTTGATGCTATTGATGTTTTTGATGCTATTGATGCTATTGATGATATTAATGCTATTGATGCTATTAATGTTATTGATGATATTGATGTTATTGATGTTATTGATGTTATTGATGTTATTGATGCTATTGATGTTATTGATGCTATTAATGTTATTGATGCTATTGATGCTATTGATGCTATTGATGTTATTGATGTTATTGATGCTATTGATGCTATTGATGTTATTGATGCTATTGATGCTATTGATGCTATTGATGTTATTGATGTTATTGATGCTATTGATGCTATTAATGTTATTGATGTTATTGATGCTATTGATGTTATTGATGCTATTGATGTTATTGATGCTATTGATGTTATTGATGCTATTGATGGTATTGATGCTATTGATGCTATTGATGCTATTGATGTTATTGATGCTATTGATGCTATTGATGCTATTGATGTTATTGATGCTATTGATGTTATTGATGCTATTGATGCTATTGATGTTATTGATGCTATTGATGTTATTGATGCTATTGATGCTATTGATGCTATTAATGTTATTGATGTTATTGATGCTATTGATGTTATTGATGCTATTGATGTTATTATGCTATTGATGTTATTGATGCTATTGATGGTATTGATGCTATTGATGCTATTGATGCTATTGATGTTATTGATGCTATTGATGCTATTGATGCTATTGATGTTATTGATGCTATTGATGCTATTGATGCTATTGATGTTATTGATGCTATTGATGCTATTGATGCTGTTGATGTTATTGATGTTATTGATGCTATTGATGTTATTGATGTTATTGATGTTATTGATGCTATTGATGTTATTGATGTTATTGATGCTATTGATGCTATTGATGCTATTGATGTTATTGATGCTAATGATGTTATTGATGCTATTGATGTTATTGATGCTATTAATGTTATTGATGTTATTGATGTTATTGATGCTATTGATGTTATTGATGTTATTGATGTTATTGATGTTATTGATGTTATTGATGCTATTGATGCTATTGATGCTATTGATGCTATTGATGTTATTGATGCTATTGATGTTATTGATGCTATTGATGCTATTGATGTTATTGATGCTATTGATGTTATTGATGCTATTGATGCTATTGATGCTATTAATGTTATTGATGTTATTGATGCTATTAATGTTATTGATGCTATTGATGCTATTGATGCTATTGATGTTATTGATGTTATTGATGCTATTGATGCTATTGATGCTATTAATGTTATTAATGTTATTGATGCTATTGATGTTATTGATGCTATTGATGTTATTGATGCTATTGATGTTATTGATGCTATTGATGGTATTGATGCTATTGATGCTATTGATGCTATTGATGTTATTGATGCTATTGATGCTATTGATGCTATTGATGTTATTGATGCTATTGATGCTATTGATGTTATTGATGCTATTGATGTTATTGATGCTATTGATGCTATTGATGCTATTAATGTTATTGATGTTATTGATGCTATTGATGTTATTGATGCTATTGATGTTATTATGCTATTGATGTTATTGATGCTATTGATGGTATTGATGCTATTAATGCTATTGATGCTATTGATGTTATTGATGCTATTGATGCTATTGATGCTATTGATGTTATTGATGCTATTGATGTTATTGATGCTATTGATGTTATTGATGCTATTGATGCTATTGATGCTGTTGATGTTATTGATGTTATTGATGCTATTGATGTTATTGATGCTATTGATGTTATTGATGCTATTGATGTTATTGATGCTATTGATGGTATTGATGCTATTGATGCTATTGATGCTATTGATGTTATTGATGCTATTGATGCTATTGATGCTATTGATGTTATTGATGTTATTGATGCTATTGATGCTATTAATGTTATTAATGTTATTGATGCTATTGATGTTATTGATGCTATTGATGTTATTGATGCTATTGATGTTATTGATGCTATTGATGGTATTGATGCTATTGATGCTATTGATGCTATTGATGTTATTGATGCTATTGATGCTATTGATGCTATTGATGTTATTGATGCTATTGATGTTATTGATGTTATTGATGCTATTGATGCTATTGATGCTATTGATGTTATTGATGCTAATGATGTTATTGATGCTATTGATGTTATTGATGCTATTAATGTTATTGATGTTATTGATGTTATTGATGCTATTGATGTTATTGATGTTATTGATGTTATTGATGTTATTGATGCTATTGATGCTATTGATGCTATTGATGCTATTGATGTTATTGATGCTATTGATGTTATTGATGCTATTGATGCTATTGATGTTATTGATGCTATTGATGTTATTGATGCTATTGATGCTATTGATGCTATTAATGTTATTGATGTTATTGATGCTATTGATGTTATTGATGCTATTGATGTTATTGATGCTATTGATGTTATTGATGCTATTGATGGTATTGATGCTATTGATGCTATTGATGCTATTGATGTTATTGATGCTATTGATGCTATTGATGCTATTGATGTTATTGATGCTATTGATGTTATTGATGCTATTGATGCTATTGATGTTATTGATGCTATTGATGTTATTGATGCTATTGATGCTATTGATGCTATTAATGTTATTGATGTTATTGATGCTATTGATGTTATTGATGCTATTGATGTTATTATGCTATTGATGTTATTGATGCTATTGATGGTATTGATGCTATTGATGCTATTGATGCTATTGATGTTATTGATGCTATTGATGCTATTGATGCTATTGATGTTATTGATGCTATTGATGCTATTGATGCTATTGATGTTATTGATGCTATTGATGCTATTGATGCTGTTGATGTTATTGATGTTATTGATGCTATTGATGTTATTGATGCTATTGATGCTATTGATGTTATTGATGCTATTGATGCTATTGATGCTATTGATGTTATTGATGCTATTGATGCTATTGATGCTGTTGATGTTATTGATGTTATTGATGCTATTGATGTTATTGATGCTATTGATGCTATTGATGTTATTGATGCTATTGATGCTATTGATGCTATTGATGTTATTGATGCTATTGATGCTATTGATGCTATTGATGTTATTGATGCTATTGATGCTATTGATGCTGTTGATGTTATTGATGTTATTGATGCTATTGATGTTATTGATGCTATTGATGCTATTGATGTTATTGATGCTATTGATGCTATTGATGCTATTGATGTTATTGATGCTATTGATGCTATTGATGCTGTTGATGTTATTGATGTTATTGATGCTATTGATGTTATTGATGTTATTGATGTTATTGATGCTATTGATGTTATTGATGTTATTGATGCTATTGATGCTATTGATGCTATTGATGCTATTGATGTTATTGATGCTATTGATGTTATTGATGCTATTGATGCTATTGATGTTATTGATGCTATTGATGTTATTGATGCTATTGATGCTATTGATGCTATTAATGTTATTGATGTTATTGATGCTATTGATGTTATTGATGCTATTGATGTTATTGATGCTATTGATGTTATTGATGCTATTGATGGTAATGATGCTATTGATGCTATTGATGTTATTGATGCTATTGATGCTATTGATGCTATTGATGTTATTGATGCTATTGATGTTATTGATGCTATTGATGCTATTGATGTTATTGATGCTATTGATGTTATTGATGCTATTGATGCTATTGATGCTATTAATGTTATTGATGTTATTGATGCTATTGATGTTATTGATGCTATTGATGTTATTGATGCTATTGATGTTATTGATGCTATTGATGGTAATGATGCTATTGATGCTATTGATGCTATTGATGTTATTGATGCTATTGATGCTATTGATGCTATTGATGTTATTGATGCTATTGATGTTATTGATGCTATTGATGCTATTGATGCTATTAATGTTATTGATGTTATTGATGCTATTGATGTTATTGATGCTATTGATGTTATTATGCTATTGATGTTATTGATGCTATTGATGGTATTGATGCTATTGATGCTATTGATGCTATTGATGTTATTGATGCCATTGATGCTATTGATGCTATTGATGTTATTGATGTTATTATGCTATTGATGTTATTGATGCTATTGATGGTATTGATGCTATTGATGCTATTGATGCTATTGATGTTATTGATGCTATTGATGCTATTGATGCTATTGATGTTATTGATGCTATTGATGCTATTGATGCTATTGATGTTATTGATGCTATTGATGCTATTGATGCTGTTGATGTTATTGATGTTATTGATGCTATTGATGTTATTGATGTTATTGATGTTATTGATGCTATTGATGTTATTGATGTTATTGATGCTATTGATGCTATTGATGCTATTGATGTTATTGATGCTAATGATGTTATTGATGCTATTGATGTTATTGATGCTATTAATGTTATTGATGTTATTGATGTTATTGATGCTATTGATGTTATTATGCTATTGATGTTATTGATGCTATTGATGGTATTGATGCTATTGATGCTATTGATGCTATTGATGTTATTGATGCCATTGATGCTATTGATGCTATTGATGTTATTGATGTTATTATGCTATTGATGTTATTGATGCTATTGATGGTATTGATGCTATTGATGCTATTGATGCTATTGATGTTATTGATGCTATTGATGCTATTGATGCTATTGATGTTATTGATGCTATTGATGCTAATGATGCTATTGATGTTATTGATGCTATTGATGCTATTGATGCTGTTGATGTTATTGATGTTATTGATGCTATTGATGTTATTGATGTTATTGATGTTATTGATGCTATTGATGTTATTGATGTTATTGATGCTATTGATGCTATTGATGTTATTGATGCTAATGATGTTATTGATGCTATTGATGTTATTGATGCTATTAATGTTATTGATGTTATTGATGTTATTGATGCTATTGATGTTATTGATGTTATTGATGTTATTGATATTATTGATGCTATTGATGCTATTGATGCTATTGATGCTATTGATGTTATTGATGCTATTGATGTTATTGATGCTATTGATGCTATTGATGTTATTGATGCTATTGATGTTATTGATGCTATTGATGCTATTGATGCTATTAATGTTATTGATGTTATTGATGCTATTGATGTTATTGATGCTATTGATGTTATTGATGCTATTGATGTTATTGATGCTATTGATGGTATTGATGCTATTGATGCTATTGATGCTATTGATGTTATTGATGCTATTGATGCTATTGATGCTATTGATGTTATTGATGCTATTGATGTTATTGATGCTATTGATGCTATTGATGTTATTGATGCTATTGATGTTATTGATGCTATTGATGCTATTGATGCTATTAATGTTATTGATGTTATTGATGCTATTGATGTTATTGATGCTATTGATGTTATTATGCTATTGATGTTATTGATGCTATTGATGGTATTGATGCTATTGATGCTATTGATGCTATTGATGTTATTGATGCTATTGATGCTATTGATGCTATTGATGTTATTGATGCTATTGATGCTATTGATGCTATTGATGTTATTGATGCTATTGATGCTATTGATGCTGTTGATGTTATTGATGTTATTGATGCTATTGATGTTATTGATGCTATTGATGCTATTGATGTTATTGATGCTATTGATGTTATTGATGCTATTGATGCTATTGATGCTATTAATGTTATTGATGTTATTGATGCTATTGATGTTATTGATGCTATTGATGTTATTATGCTATTGATGTTATTGATGCTATTGATGGTATTGATGCTATTGATGCTATTGATGCTATTGATGTTATTGATGCTATTGATGCTATTGATGCTATTGATGTTATTGATGCTATTGATGCTATTGATGCTATTGATGTTATTGATGCTATTGATGCTATTGATGCTGTTGATGTTATTGATGTTATTGATGCTATTGATGTTATTGATGTTATTGATGTTATTGATGCTATTGATGTTATTGATGTTATTGATGCTATTGATGCTATTGATGCTATTGATGTTATTGATGCTAATGATGTTATTGATGTTATTGATGCTATTGATGTTATTGATGTTATTGATGCTATTGATGCTATTGATGCTATTGATGTTATTGATGCTAATGATGTTATTGATGCTATTGATGTTATTGATGCTATTAATGTTATTGATGTTATTGATGTTATTGATGCTATTAATGCTATTAATGTTATTGATGCTATTGATGCTATTGATGCTATTGATGCTATTGATGTTATTGATGCTATTGATGTTATTGATGCTATTGATGCTATTGATGTTATTGATGCTATTGATGTTATTGATGCTATTGATGCTATTGATGCCATTAATGTTATTGATGTTATTGATGCTATTGATGTTATTGATGCTATTGATGTTATTATGCTATTGATGTTATTGATGCTATTGATGGTATTGATGCTATTGATGCTATTGATGCTATTGATGTTATTGATGCTATTGATGCTATTGATGCTATTGATGTTATTGATGCTATTGATGCTATTGATGCTATTGATGTTATTGATGCTATTGATGCTATTGATGCTGTTGATGTTATTGATGTTATTGATGCTATTGATGTTATTGATGTTATTGATGTTATTGATGCTATTGATGTTATTGATGTTATTGATGCTATTGATGCTATTGATGCTATTGATGTTATTGATGCTAATGATGTTATTGATGCTATTGATGTTATTGATGCTATTAATGTTATTGATGTTATTGATGTTATTGATGCTATTGATGTTATTGATGTTATTGATGTTATTGATGTTATTGATGTTTTTGATGTTATTGATGTTATTGATGTTATTAATGTTATTGATGTTATTGATGTTATTGATGTTATTGATGCTATTGATGTTATTGATGTTATTGATGTTATTGATGCTATTGATGCTATTGATGCTATTGATGTTATTGATGTTATTGATGTTATTGATGTTATTGATGTTATTAATGTTATTGATGTTATTGATGTTATTGATGTTATTGATGCTATTGATGTTATTGATGTTATTGATGTTATTGATGCTATTGATGTTATTGATGCTATTGATGTTATTGATGTTATTGATGCTATTGATGCTATTGATGTTATTGATGCTAATGATGTTATTGATGCTATTGATGTTATTGATGCTATTAATGTTATTGATGTTATTGATGCTATTGATGCTATTGATGCTATTGATGTTATTGATCTTATTGATGCTATTGATGTTATTGATGTTATTGATGCTATTGATGCTATTGATGTTATTGATGTTATTAATGTTATTAATGTTATTGATGCTATTGATGCTATTGATGTTATTAATGTTATTGATGCTATTGATGTTATTGATGTTATTGATGCTATTGATGTTATTGATGCTATTGATGTTATTGATGCTATTGATGTTATTGATGCTATTGATGTTATTGATGTTATTGATGCTATTGATGTTATTGATGCTATTGATGTTATTGATGCTATTGATGCTATTGATGTTATTGATGCTATTGATGCTATTGATGCTAGTGATGTTATTGATGCTATTGATGTTATTGATGCTATTGATGTTATTGATGCTATTGATGTTATTGATGCTATTGATGGTATTGATGCTATTGATGCTATTGATGCTATTGATGTTATTGATGCTATTGATGCTATTGATGCTATTGATGTTATTGATGCTATTGATGTTATTGATGCTATTGATGCTATTGATGTTATTGATGCTATTGATGTTATTGATGCTATTGATGCTATTGATGCTATTAATGTTATTGATGTTATTGATGCTATTGATGTTATTGATGCTATTGATGTTATTATGCTATTGATGTTATTGATGCTATTGATGGTATTGATGCTATTGATGCTATTGATGCTATTGATGTTATTGATGCTATTGATGCTATTGATGCTATTGATGTTATTGATGCTATTGATGCTATTGATGCTATTGATGTTATTGATGCTATTGATGCTATTGATGCTGTTGATGTTATTGATGTTATTGATGCTATTGATGTTATTGATGTTATTGATGTTATTGATGCTATTGATGTTATTGATGTTATTGATGCTATTGATGCTATTGATGCTATTGATGTTATTGATGCTAATGATGTTATTGATGCTATTGATGTTATTGATGCTATTAATGTTATTGATGTTATTGATGTTATTGATGCTATTGATGTTATTGATGTTATTGATGTTATTGATGTTATTGATGCTATTGATGCTATTGATGCTATTGATGCTATTGATGTTATTGATGCTATTGATGTTATTGATGCTATTGATGCTATTGATGTTATTGATGCTATTGATGTTATTGATGCTATTGATGCTATTGATGCTATTAATGCTATTGATGTTATTAATGCTGTTGATGCTATTGATGTTTTTGATGCTATTGATGCTATTGATGATATTAATGCTATTGATGCTATTAATGTTATTGATGATATTGATGTTATTGATGTTATTGATGTTATTGATGTTATTGATGCTATTGATGTTATTGATGCTATTAATGTTATTGATGCTATTGATGCTATTGATGCTATTGATGTTATTGATGTTATTGATGCTATTGATGCTATTGATGTTATTGATGCTATTGATGCTATTGATGCTATTGATGTTATTGATGTTATTGATGCTATTGATGCTATTAATGTTATTGATGTTATTGATGCTATTGATGTTATTGATGCTATTGATGTTATTGATGCTATTGCTGTTATTGATGCTATTGATGGTATTGATGCTATTGATGCTATTGATGCTATTGATGTTATTGATGCTATTGATGCTATTGATGCTATTGATGTTATTGATGCTATTGATGTTATTGATGCTATTGATGTTATTGATGCTATTGATGGTATTGATGCTATTGATGCTATTGATGCTATTGATGTTATTGATGCTATTGATGCTATTGATGCTATTGATGTTATTGATGCTATTGATGTTATTGATGCTATTGATGTTATTGATGCTATTGATGCTATTGATGCTATTGATGTTATTGATGCTATTGATGTTATTGATGCTATTGATGCTATTGATGCTATTAATACTATTGATGTTATTAATGCTGTTGATGCTATTGATGTTTTTGATGCTATTGATGCTATTGATGATATTAATGCTATTGATGCTATTAATGTTATTGATGATATTGATGTTATTGATGTTATTGATGTTATTGATGTTATTGATGCTATTGATGTTATTGATGCTATTAATGTTATTGATGCTATTGATGCTATTGATGCTATTGATGTTATTGATGTTATTGATGCTATTGATGCTATTGATGTTATTGATGCTATTGATGCTATTGATGCTATTGATGTTATTGATGTTATTGATGCTATTGATGCTATTAATGTTATTGATGTTATTGATGCTATTGATGTTATTGATGCTATTGATGTTATTGATGCTATTGATGTTATTGATGCTATTGATGGTATTGATGCTATTGATGCTATTGATGCTATTGATGTTATTGATGCTATTGATGCTATTGATGCTATTGATGTTATTGATGCTATTGATGTTATTGATGCTATTGATGCTATTGATGTTATTGATGCTATTGATGTTATTGATGCTATTGATGCTATTGATGCTATTAATGTTATTGATGTTATTGATGCTATTGATGTTATTGATGCTATTGATGTTATTATGCTATTGATGTTATTGATGCTATTGATGGTATTGATGCTATTGATGCTATTGATGCTATTGATGTTATTGATGCTATTGATGCTATTGATGCTATTGATGTTATTGATGCTATTGATGCTATTGATGCTATTGATGTTATTGATGCTATTGATGCTATTGATGTTATTGATGCTATTGATGTTATTGATGTTATTGATGCTATTGATGCTATTGATGTTATTGATGCTAATGATGTTATTGATGCTATTGATGTTATTGATGCTATTAATGTTATTGATGTTATTGATGCTATTGATGCTATTGATGCTATTGATGTTATTGATCTTATTGATGCTATTGATGTTATTGATGTTATTGATGCTATTGATGCTATTGATGTTATTGATGTTATTAATGTTATTAATGTTATTGATGCTATTGATGCTATTGATGTTATTAATGTTATTGATGCTATTGATGTTATTGATGTTATTGATGCTATTGATGTTATTGATGCTATTGATGTTATTGATGCTATTGATGTTATTGATGCTATTGATGTTATTGATGTTATTGATGCTATTGATGTTATTGATGCTATTAATGTTATTGATGTTATTGATGTTATTGATGCTATTGATGTTATTGATGTTATTGATGTTATTGATGTTATTGATGTTATTGATGTTATTGATGTTATTGATGTTATTGATGTTATTAATGTTATTGATGTTATTGATGTTATTGATGTTATTGATGCTATTGATGTTATTGATGCTATTGATGTTATTGATGCTATTGATGTTATTGATGCTATTGATGGTATTGATGCTATTGATGCTATTGATGCTATTGATGTTATTGATGCTATTGATGCTATTGATGCTATTGATGTTATTGATGCTATTGATGTTATTGATGCTATTGATGCTATTGATGTTATTGATGCTATTGATGTTATTGATGCTATTGATGCTATTGATGCTATTAATGTTATTGATGTTATTGATGCTATTGATGTTATTGATGCTATTGATGTTATTATGCTATTGATGTTATTGATGCTATTGATGGTATTGATGTTATTGATGCTATTGATGCTATTGATGCTATTGATGTTATTGATGCTATTGATGCTATTGATGCTATTGATGCTATTGATGTTATTGATGCTATTGATGTTATTGATGCTATTGATGCTATTGATGTTATTGATGCTATTGATGTTATTGATGCTATTGATGCTATTGATGCTATTAATGCTATTGATGTTATTAATGCTGTTGATGCTATTGATGTTTTTGATGCTATTGATGCTATTGATGATATTAATGCTATTGATGCTATTAATGTTATTGATGATATTGATGTTATTGATGTTATTGATGTTATTGATGTTATTGATGCTATTGATGTTATTGATGCTATTAATGTTATTGATGCTATTGATGCTATTGATGCTATTGATGTTATTGATGTTATTGATGCTCTTGATGCTATTGATGTTATTGATGCTATTGATGCTATTGATGCTATTGATGTTATTGATGTTATTGATGCTATTGGTGCTATTAATGTTATTGATGTTATTGATGCTATTGATGTTATTGATGCTATTGATGTTATTGATGCTATTGATGTTATTGATGCTATTGATGGTATTGATGCTATTGATGCTATTGATGCTATTGATGTTATTGATGCTATTGATGCTATTGATGCTATTGATGTTATTGATGCTATTGATGTTATTGATGCTATTGATGCTATTGATGTTATTGATGCTATTGATGTTATTGATGCTATTGATGCTATTGATGCTATTAATGTTATTGATGTTATTGATGCTATTGATGTTATTGATGCTATTGATGTTATTATGCTATTGATGTTATTGATGCTATTGATGGTATTGATGCTATTGATGCTATTGATGCTATTGATGTTATTGATGCTATTGATGCTATTGATGCTATTGATGTTATTGATGCTATTGATGCTATTGATGCTATTGATGTTATTGATGCTATTGATGCTATTGATGCTGTTGATGTTATTGATGTTATTGATGCTATTGATGTTATTGATGTTATTGATGTTATTGATGCTATTGATGTTATTGATGTTATTGATGCTATTGATGCTATTGATGCTATTGATGTTATTGATGCTAATGATGTTATTGATGCTATTGATGTTATTGATGCTATTAATGTTATTGATGTTATTGATGTTATTGATGCTATTGATGTTATTGATGTTATTGATGTTATTGATGTTATTGATGCTATTGATGCTATTGATGCTATTGATGCTATTGATGTTATTGATGCTATTGATGTTATTGATGCTATTGATGCTATTGATGTTATTGATGCTATTGATGTTATTGATGCTATTGATGCTATTGATGCTATTAATGTTATTGATGTTATTGATGCTATTAATGTTATTGATGCTATTGATGCTATTGATGCTATTGATGTTATTGATGTTATTGATGCTATTGATGCTATTGATGCTATTAATGTTATTAATGTTATTGATGCTATTGATGTTATTGATGCTATTGATGTTATTGATGCTATTGATGTTATTGATGCTATTGATGGTATTGATGCTATTGATGCTATTGATGCTATTGATGTTATTGATGCTATTGATGCTATTGATGCTATTGATGTTATTGATGCTATTGATGTTATTGATGCTATTGATGCTATTGATGTTATTGATGCTATTGATGTTATTGATGCTATTGATGCTATTGATGCTATTAATGTTATTGATGTTATTGATGCTATTGATGTTATTGATGCTATTGATGTTATTATGCTATTGATGTTATTGATGCTATTGATGGTATTGATGCTATTAATGCTATTGATGCTATTGATGTTATTGATGCTATTGATGCTATTGATGCTATTGATGTTATTGATGCTATTGATGTTATTGATGCTATTGATGTTATTGATGCTATTGATGCTATTGATGCTGTTGATGTTATTGATGTTATTGATGCTATTGATGTTATTGATGCTATTGATGTTATTGATGCTATTGATGTTATTGATGCTATTGATGGTATTGATGCTATTGATGCTATTGATGCTATTGATGTTATTGATGCTATTGATGCTATTGATGCTATTGATGTTATTGATGCTATTGATGCTATTAATGTTATTGATGTTATTGATGCTATTAATGTTATTGATGCTATTGATGCTATTGATGCTATTGATGTTATTGATGTTATTGATGCTATTGATGCTATTGATGTTATTGATGCTATTGATGCTATTGATGCTATTGATGTTATTGATGTTATTGATGCTATTGATGCTATTAATGTTATTAATGTTATTGATGCTATTGATGTTATTGATGCTATTGATGTTATTGATGCTATTGATGTTATTGATGCTATTGATGGTATTGATGCTATTGATGCTATTGATGCTATTGATGTTATTGATGCTATTGATGCTATTGATGCTATTGATGTTATTGATGCTATTGATGTTATTGATGTTATTGATGCTATTGATGCTATTGATGCTATTGATGTTATTGATGCTAATGATGTTATTGATGCTATTGATGTTATTGATGCTATTAATGTTATTGATGTTATTGATGTTATTGATGCTATTGATGTTATTGATGTTATTGATGTTATTGATGTTATTGATGCTATTGATGCTAT
Source organism: Altica lythri (assembly GCA_964028335.1). Taxonomy (NCBI): domain Eukaryota; kingdom Metazoa; phylum Arthropoda; class Insecta; order Coleoptera; family Chrysomelidae; genus Altica; species Altica lythri. Next base: position 61,960 of record CAXIIO010000709.1, on the reverse strand, counting down.
TGATGCTATTGATGCTATTGATGTTATTGATGCTATTGATGTTATTGATGCTATTGATGCTATTGATGTTATTGATGCTATTGATGTTATTGATGCTATTGATGCTATTGATGCTATTAATGTTATTGATGTTATTGATGCTATTGATGTTATTGATGCTATTGATGTTATTGATGCTATTGATGTTATTGATGCTATTGATGGTATTGATGCTATTGATGCTATTGATGCTATTGATGTTATTGATGCTATTGATGCTATTGATGCTATTGATGTTATTGATGCTATTGATGTTATTGATGCTATTGATGCTATTGATGTTATTGATGCTATTGATGTTATTGATGCTATTGATGCTATTGATGCTATTAATGTTATTGATGTTATTGATGCTATTGATGTTATTGATGCTATTGATGTTATTATGCTATTGATGTTATTGATGCTATTGATGGTATTGATGCTATTGATGCTATTGATGCTATTGATGTTATTGATGCTATTGATGCTATTGATGCTATTGATGTTATTGATGCTATTGATGCTATTGATGCTATTGATGTTATTGATGCTATTGATGCTATTGATGCTGTTGATGTTATTGATGTTATTGATGCTATTGATGTTATTGATGCTATTGATGCTATTGATGTTATTGATGCTATTGATGCTATTGATGCTATTGATGTTATTGATGCTATTGATGCTATTGATGCTGTTGATGTTATTGATGTTATTGATGCTATTGATGTTATTGATGCTATTGATGCTATTGATGTTATTGATGCTATTGATGCTATTGATGCTATTGATGTTATTGATGCTATTGATGCTATTGATGCTATTGATGTTATTGATGCTATTGATGCTATTGATGCTGTTGATGTTATTGATGTTATTGATGCTATTGATGTTATTGATGCTATTGATGCTATTGATGTTATTGATGCTATTGATGCTATTGATGCTATTGATGTTATTGATGCTATTGATGCTATTGATGCTGTTGATGTTATTGATGTTATTGATGCTATTGATGTTATTGATGTTATTGATGTTATTGATGCTATTGATGTTATTGATGTTATTGATGCTATTGATGCTATTGATGCTATTGATGCTATTGATGTTATTGATGCTATTGATGTTATTGATGCTATTGATGCTATTGATGTTATTGATGCTATTGATGTTATTGATGCTATTGATGCTATTGATGCTATTAATGTTATTGATGTTATTGATGCTATTGATGTTATTGATGCTATTGATGTTATTGATGCTATTGATGTTATTGATGCTATTGATGGTAATGATGCTATTGATGCTATTGATGCTATTGATGTTATTGATGCTATTGATGCTATTGATGCTATTGATGTTATTGATGCTATTGATGTTATTGATGCTATTATGCTATTGATGTTATTGATGCTATTGATGTTATTGATGCTATTGATGCTATTGATGCTATTAATGTTATTGATGTTATTGATGCTATTGATGTTATTGATGCTATTGATGTTATTGATGCTATTGATGTTATTGATGCTATTGATGGTAATGATGCTATTGATGCTATTGATGCTATTGATGTTATTGATGCTATTGATGCTATTGATGCTATTGATGTTATTGATGCTATTGATGTTATTGATGCTATTGATGCTATTGATGCTATTAATGTTATTGATGTTATTGATGCTATTGATGTTATTGATGCTATTGATGTTATTATGCTATTGATGTTATTGATGCTATTGATGGTATTGATGCTATTGATGCTATTGATGCTATTGATGTTATTGATGCCATTGATGCTATTGATGCTATTGATGTTATTGATGTTATTATGCTATTGATGTTATTGATGCTATTGATGGTATTGATGCTATTGATGCTATTGATGCTATTGATGTTATTGATGCTATTGATGCTATTGATGCTATTGATGTTATTGATGCTATTGATGCTATTGATGCTATTGATGTTATTGATGCTATTGATGCTATTGATGCTGTTGATGTTATTGATGTTATTGATGCTATTGATGTTATTGATGTTATTGATGTTATTGATGCTATTGATGTTATTGATGTTATTGATGCTATTGATGCTATTGATGCTATTGATGTTATTGATGCTAATGATGTTATTGATGCTATTGATGTTATTGATGCTATTAATGTTATTGATGTTATTGATGTTATTGATGCTATTGATGTTATTGATGTTATTGATGTTATTGATGTTATTGATGCTATTGATGCTATTGATGCTATTGATGCTATTGATGTTATTGATGCTATTGATGTTATTGATGCTATTGATGCTATTGATGTTATTGATGCTATTGATGTTATTGATGCTATTGATGCTATTGATGCTATTAATGTTATTGATGTTATTGATGCTATTGATGTTATTGATGCTATTGATGTTATTGATGCTATTGATGTTATTGATGCTATTGATGGTATTGATGCTATTGATGCTATTGATGCTATTGATGTTATTGATGCTATTGATGCTATTGATGCTATTGATGTTATTGATGCTATTGATGTTATTGATGCTATTGATGCTATTGATGTTATTGATGCTATTGATGTTATTGATGCTATTGATGCTATTGATGCTATTAATGTTATTGATGTTATTGATGCTATTGATGTTATTGTTGCTATTGATGTTATTATGCTATTGATGTTATTGATGCTATTGATGGTATTGATGCTATTGATGCTATTGATGCTATTGATGTTATTGATGCTATTGATGCTATTGATGCTATTGATGTTATTGATGCTATTGATGCTATTGATGCTATTGATGTTATTGATGCTATTGATGCTATTGATGCTGTTGATGTTATTGATGTTATTGATGCTATTGATGTTATTGATGCTATTGATGCTATTGATGTTATTGATGCTATTGATGTTATTGATGCTATTGATGCTATTGATGCTATTAATGTTATTGATGTTATTGATGCTATTGATGTTATTGATGCTATTGATGTTATTATGCTATTGATGTTATTGATGCTATTGATGCTATTGATGCTATTGATGCTATTGATGTTATTGATGCTATTGATGCTATTGATGCTATTGATGTTATTGATGCTATTGATGCTATTGATGCTATTGATGTTATTGATGCTATTGATGCTATTGATGCTGTTGATGTTATTGATGTTATTGATGCTATTGATGTTATTGATGTTATTGATGTTATTGATGCTATTGATGTTATTGATGTTATTGATGCTATTGATGCTATTGATGCTATTGATGTTATTGATGCTAATGATGTTATTGATGTTATTGATGCTATTGATGTTATTGATGTTATTGATGCTATTGATGCTATTGATGCTATTGATGTTATTGATGCTAATGATGTTATTGATGCTATTGATGTTATTGATGCTATTAATGTTATTGATGTTATTGATGTTATTGATGCTATTAATGCTATTAATGTTATTGATGCTATTGATGCTATTGATGCTATTGATGCTATTGATGTTATTGATGCTATTGATGTTATTGATGCTATTGATGCTATTGATGTTATTGATGCTATTGATGTTATTGATGCTATTGATGCTATTGATGCTATTAATGTTATTGATGTTATTGATGCTATTGATGTTATTGATGCTATTGATGTTATTATGCTATTGATGTTATTGATGCTATTGATGGTATTGATGCTATTGATGCTATTGATGCTATTGATGTTATTGATGCTATTGATGCTATTGATGCTATTGATGTTATTGATGCTATTGATGCTATTGATGCTATTGATGTTATTGATGCTATTGATGCTATTGATGCTGTTGATGTTATTGATGTTATTGATGCTATTGATGTTATTGATGTTATTGATGTTATTGATGCTATTGATGTTATTGATGTTATTGATGCTATTGATGCTATTGATGCTATTGATGTTATTGATGCTAATGATGTTATTGATGCTATTGATGTTATTGATGCTATTAATGTTATTGATGTTATTGATGTTATTGATGCTATTGATGTTATTGATGTTATTGATGTTATTGATGTTATTGATGTTTTTGATGTTATTGATGTTATTGATGTTATTAATGTTATTGATGTTATTGATGTTATTGATGTTATTGATGCTATTGATGTTATTGATGTTATTGATGTTATTGATGCTATTGATGCTATTGATGCTATTGATGTTATTGATGTTATTGATGTTATTGATGTTATTGATGTTATTAATGTTATTGATGTTATTGATGTTATTGATGTTATTGATGCTATTGATGTTATTGATGTTATTGATGTTATTGATGCTATTGATGTTATTGATGCTATTGATGTTATTGATGTTATTGATGCTATTGATGCTATTGATGTTATTGATGCTAATGATGTTATTGATGCTATTGATGTTATTGATGCTATTAATGTTATTGATGTTATTGATGCTATTGATGCTATTGATGCTATTGATGTTATTGATCTTATTGATGCTATTGATGTTATTGATGTTATTGATGCTATTGATGCTATTGATGTTATTGATGTTATTAATGTTATTAATGTTATTGATGCTATTGATGCTATTGATGTTATTAATGTTATTGATGCTATTGATGTTATTGATGTTATTGATGCTATTGATGTTATTGATGCTATTGATGTTATTGATGCTATTGATGTTATTGATGCTATTGATGTTATTGATGTTATTGATGCTATTGATGTTATTGATGCTATTGATGTTATTGATGCTATTGATGTTATTGATGCTATTGATGCTATTGATGTTATTGATGCTATTGATGCTATTGATGCTAGTGATGTTATTGATGCTATTGATGCTATTGATGTTATTGATGCTATTGATGTTATTGATGCTATTGATGTTATTGATGCTATTGATGGTATTGATGCTATTGATGCTATTGATGCTATTGATGTTATTGATGCTATTGATGCTATTGATGCTATTGATGTTATTGATGCTATTGATGTTATTGATGCTATTGATGCTATTGATGTTATTGATGCTATTGATGTTATTGATGCTATTGATGCTATTGATGCTATTAATGTTATTGATGTTATTGATGCTATTGATGTTATTGATGCTATTGATGTTATTATGCTATTGATGTTATTGATGCTATTGATGGTATTGATGCTATTGATGCTATTGATGCTATTGATGTTATTGATGCTATTGATGCTATTGATGCTATTGATGTTATTGATGCTATTGATGCTATTGATGCTATTGATGTTATTGATGCTATTGATGCTATTGATGCTGTTGATGTTATTGATGTTATTGATGCTATTGATGTTATTGATGTTATTGATGTTATTGATGCTATTGATGTTATTGATGTTATTGATGCTATTGATGCTATTGATGCTATTGATGTTATTGATGCTAATGATGTTATTGATGCTATTGATGTTATTGATGCTATTAATGTTATTGATGTTATTGATGTTATTGATGCTATTGATGTTATTGATGTTATTGATGTTATTGATGTTATTGATGCTATTGATGCTATTGATGCTATTGATGCTATTGATGTTATTGATGCTATTGATGTTATTGATGCTATTGATGCTATTGATGTTATTGATGCTATTGATGTTATTGATGCTATTGATGCTATTGATGCTATTAATGCTATTGATGTTATTAATGCTGTTGATGCTATTGATGTTTTTGATGCTATTGATGCTATTGATGATATTAATGCTATTGATGCTATTAATGTTATTGATGATATTGATGTTATTGATGTTATTGATGTTATTGATGTTATTGATGCTATTGATGTTATTGATGCTATTAATGTTATTGATGCTATTGATGCTATTGATGCTATTGATGTTATTGATGTTATTGATGCTATTGATGCTATTGATGTTATTGATGCTATTGATGCTATTGATGCTATTGATGTTATTGATGTTATTGATGCTATTGATGCTATTAATGTTATTGATGTTATTGATGCTATTGATGTTATTGATGCTATTGATGTTATTGATGCTATTGCTGTTATTGATGCTATTGATGGTATTGATGCTATTGATGCTATTGATGCTATTGATGTTATTGATGCTATTGATGCTATTGATGCTATTGATGTTATTGATGCTATTGATGTTATTGATGCTATTGATGTTATTGATGCTATTGATGGTATTGATGCTATTGATGCTATTGATGCTATTGATGTTATTGATGCTATTGATGCTATTGATGCTATTGATGTTATTGATGCTATTGATGTTATTGATGCTATTGATGTTATTGATGCTATTGATGCTATTGATGCTATTGATGTTATTGATGCTATTGATGTTATTGATGCTATTGATGCTATTGATGCTATTAATACTATTGATGTTATTAATGCTGTTGATGCTATTGATGTTTTTGATGCTATTGATGCTATTGATGATATTAATGCTATTGATGCTATTAATGTTATTGATGATATTGATGTTATTGATGTTATTGATGTTATTGATGTTATTGATGCTATTGATGTTATTGATGCTATTGATGCTATTGATGCTATTGATGTTATTGATGCTATTGATGTTATTGATGCTATTAATGTTATTGATGCTATTGATGCTATTGATGCTATTGATGTTATTGATGTTATTGATGCTATTGATGCTATTGATGTTATTGATGCTATTGATGCTATTGATGCTATTGATGTTATTGATGCTATTGATGTTATTGATGCTATTGATGGTATTGATGCTATTGATGCTATTGATGCTATTGATGTTATTGATGCTATTGATGCTATTGATGCTATTGATGTTATTGATGCTATTGATGTTATTGATGCTATTAATGTTATTGATGCTATTGATGCTATTGATGCTATTGATGTTATTGATGTTATTGATGCTATTGATGCTATTGATGTTATTGATGCTATTGATGCTATTGATGCTATTGATGTTATTGATGTTATTGATGCTATTGATGCTATTAATGTTATTGATGTTATTGATGCTATTGATGTTATTGATGCTATTGATGTTATTGATGCTATTGATGTTATTGATGCTATTGATGGTATTGATGCTATTGATGCTATTGATGCTATTGATGTTATTGATGCTATTGATGCTATTGATGCTATTGATGTTATTGATGCTATTGATGTTATTGATGCTATTGATGTTATTGATGCTATTGATGGTATTGATGCTATTGATGCTATTGATGCTATTGATGTTATTGATGCTATTGATGGTATTGATGCTATTGATGCTATTGATGCTATTGATGTTATTGATGCTATTGATGCTATTGATGCTATTGATGTTATTGATGCTATTGATGTTATTGATGCTATTGATGTTATTGATGCTATTGATGGTATTGATGCTATTGATGCTATTGATGCTATTGATGTTATTGATGCTATTGATGCTATTGATGCTATTGATGCTATTGATGTTATTGATGCTATTGATGCTATTGATGTTATTGATGTTATTGATGCTATTGATGCTATTGATGTTATTGATGCTATTGATGCTATTGATGCTATTGATGTTATTGATGTTATTGATGCTATTGATGCTATTAATGTTATTGATGTTATTGATGCTATTGATGTTATTGATGCTATTGATGTTATTGATGCTATTGATGTTATTGATGCTATTGATGGTATTGATGCTATTGATGCTATTGATGCTATTGATGTTATTGATGCTATTGATGCTATTGATGCTATTGATGTTATTGATGCTATTGATGTTATTGATGCTATTGATGCTATTGATGTTATTGATGCTATTGATGTTATTGATGCTATTGATGCTATTGATGCTATTAATGTTATTGATGTTATTGATGCTATTGATGTTATTGATGCTATTGATGTTATTATGCTATTGATGTTATTGATGCTATTGATGGTATTGATGCTATTGATGCTATTGATGCTATTGATGTTATTGATGCTATTGATGCTATTGATGCTATTGATGTTATTGATGCTATTGATGCTATTGATGCTATTGATGTTATTGATGCTATTGATGCTATTGATGCTGTTGATGTTATTGATGTTATTGATGCTATTGATGTTATTGATGTTATTGATGTTATTGATGCTATTGATGTTATTGATGTTATTGATGCTATTGATGCTATTGATGCTATTGATGTTATTGATGCTAATGATGTTATTGATGCTATTGATGTTATTGATGCTATTGATGTTATTGATGCTATTGATGTTATTGATGTTATTGATGTTATTGATGTTATTGATGCTATTGATGCTATTGATGCTATTGATGCTATTGATGTTATTGATGCTATTGATGTTATTGATGCTATTGATGCTATTGATGTTATTGATGCTATTGATGTTATTGATGCTATTGATGCTATTGATGCTATTAATGTTATTGATGTTATTGATGCTATTGATGTTATTGATGCTATTGATGTTATTGATGCTATTGATGTTATTGATGCTATTGATGGTATTGATGCTATTGATGCTATTGATGCTATTGATGTTATTGATGCTATTGATGCTATTGATGCTATTGATGTTATTGATGCTATTGATGTTATTGATGCTATTGATGCTATTGATGTTATTGATGCTATTGATGTTATTGATGCTATTGATGCTATTGATGCTATTAATGTTATTGATGTTATTGATGCTATTGATGTTATTGATGCTATTGATGTTATTATGCTATTGATGTTATTGATGCTATTGATGGTATTGATGCTATTGATGCTATTGATGCTATTGATGTTATTGATGCTATTGATGCTATTGATGCTATTGATGTTATTGATGCTATTGATGCTATTGATGCTATTGATGTTATTGATGCTATTGATGCTATTGATGCTGTTGATGTTATTGATGTTATTGATGCTATTGATGTTATTGATGCTATTGATGCTATTGATGTTATTGATGCTATTGATGCTATTGATGCTATTGATGTTATTGATGCTATTGATGCTATTGATGCTGTTGATGTTATTGATGTTATTGATGCTATTGATGTTATTGATGCTATTGATGCTATTGATGTTATTGATGCTATTGATGCTATTGATGCTATTGATGTTATTGATGCTATTGATGCTATTGATGCTATTGATGTTATTGATACTATTGATGCTATTGATGCTGTTGATGTTATTGATGTTATTGATGCTATTGATGTTATTGATGCTATTGATGCTATTGATGTTATTGATGCTATTGATGCTATTGATGCTATTGATGTTATTGATGCTATTGATGCTATTGATGCTGTTGATGTTATTGATGTTATTGATGCTATTGATGTTATTGATGTTATTGATGTTATTGATGCTATTGATGTTATTGATGTTATTGATGCTATTGATGCTATTGATGCTATTGATGCTATTGATGTTATTGATGCTATTGATGTTATTGATGCTATTGATGCTATTGATGTTATTGATGCTATTGATGTTATTGATGCTATTGATGCTATTGATGCTATTAATGTTATTGATGTTATTGATGCTATTGATGTTATTGATGCTATTGATGTTATTGATGCTATTGATGTTATTGATGCTATTGATGGTATTGATGCTATTGATGCTATTGATGCTATTGATGTTATTGATGCTATTGATGCTATTGATGCTATTGATGTTATTGATGCTATTGATGTTATTGATGCTATTGATGCTATTGATGTTATTGATGCTATTGATGTTATTGATGCTATTGATGCTATTGATGCTATTAATGTTATTGATGTTATTGATGCTATTGATGTTATTGATGCTATTGATGTTATTATGCTATTGATGTTATTGATGCTATTGATGGTATTGATGCTATTGATGCTATTGATGCTATTGATGTTATTGATGCTATTGATGCTATTGATGCTATTGATGTTATTGATGCTATTGATGTTATTGATGCTATTGATGCTATTGATGCTATTAATGTTATTGATGTTATTGATGCTATTGATGTTATTGATGCTATTGATGTTATTATGCTATTGATGTTATTGATGCTATTGATGGTATTGATGCTATTGATGCTATTGATGCTATTGATGTTATTGATGCTATTGATGCTATTGATGCTATTGATGTTATTGATGTTATTATGCTATTGATGTTATTGATGCTATTGATGGTATTGATGCTATTGATGCTATTGATGCTATTGATGTTATTGATGCTATTGATGCTATTGATGCTATTGATGTTATTGATGCTATTGATGCTATTGATGCTATTGATGTTATTGATGCTATTGATGCTATTGATGCTGTTGATGTTATTGATGTTATTGATGCTATTGATGTTATTGATGTTATTGATGTTATTGATACTATTGATGTTATTGATGTTATTGATGCTATTGATGCTATTGATGCTATTGATGTTATTGATGCTAATGATGTTATTGATGCTATTGATGTTATTGATGCTATTAATGTTATTGATGTTATTGATGTTATTGATGCTATTGATGTTATTGATGCTATTGATGCTATTGATGTTATTGATGCTATTGATGCTATTGATGCTATTGATGTTATTGATGCTATTGATGCTATTGATGCTATTGATGTTATTGATGCTAATGATGTTATTGATGCTATTGATGTTATTGATGCTATTAATGTTATTGATGTTATTGATGTTATTGATGCTATTGATGTTATTGATGTTATTGATGTTATTGATGTTATTGATGTTTTTGATGTTATTGATGTTATTGATGTTATTAATGTTATTGATGTTATTGATGTTATTGATGTTATTGATGCTATTGATGTTATTGATGTTATTGATGTTATTGATGCTATTGATGCTATTGATGCTATTGATGTTATTGATGTTATTGATGTTATTGATGTTATTGATGTTATTAATGTTATTGATGTTATTGATGTTATTGATGTTATTGATGCTATTGATGTTATTGATGTTATTGATGTTATTGATGCTATTGATGTTATTGATGCTATTGATGTTATTGATGTTATTGATGCTATTGATGCTATTGATGTTATTGATGCTAATGATGTTATTGATGCTATTGATGTTATTGATGCTATTAATGTTATTGATGTTATTGATGCTATTGATGCTATTGATGCTATTGATGTTATTGATCTTATTGATGCTATTGATGTTATTGATGTTATTGATGCTATTGATGCTATTGATGTTATTGATGTTATTAATGTTATTAATGTTATTGATGCTATTGATGCTATTGATGTTATTAATGTTATTGATGCTATTGATGTTATTGATGTTATTGATGCTATTGATGTTATTGATGCTATTGATGTTATTGATGCTATTGATGTTATTGATGCTATTGATGTTATTGATGTTATTGATGCTATTGATGTTATTGATGCTATTGATGTTATTGATGCTATTGATGCTATTGATGTTATTGATGCTATTGATGCTATTGATGCTAGTGATGTTATTGATGCTATTGATGTTATTGATGCTATTGATGTTATTGATGCTATTGATGTTATTGATGCTATTGATGGTATTGATGCTATTGATGCTATTGATGCTATTGATGTTATTGATGCTATTGATGCTATTGATGCTATTGATGTTATTGATGCTATTGATGTTATTGATGCTATTGATGCTATTGATGTTATTGATGCTATTGATGTTATTGATGCTATTGATGCTATTGATGCTATTAATGTTATTGATGTTATTGATGCTATTGATGTTATTGATGCTATTGATGTTATTATGCTATTGATGTTATTGATGCTATTGATGGTATTGATGTTATTGATGCTATTGATGCTATTGATGCTATTGATGTTATTGATGCTATTGATGCTATTGATGCTATTGATGCTATTGATGTTATTGATGCTATTGATGTTATTGATGCTATTGATGCTATTGATGTTATTGATGCTATTGATGTTATTGATGCTATTGATGCTATTGATGCTATTAATGCTATTGATGTTATTAATGCTGTTGATGCTATTGATGCTTTTGATGCTATTGATGCTATTGATGATATTAATGCTATTGATGCTATTAATGTTATTGATGATATTGATGTTATTGATGTTATTGATGTTATTGATGTTATTGATGCTATTGATGTTATTGATGCTATTAATGTTATTGATGCTATTGATGCTATTGATGCTATTGATGTTATTGATGTTATTGATGCTATTGATGCTATTGATGTTATTGATGCTATTGATGCTATTGATGCTATTGATGTTATTGATGTTATTGATGCTATTGATGCTATTAATGTTATTGATGTTATTGATGCTATTGATGTTATTGATGCTATTGATGTTATTGATGCTATTGATGTTATTGATGCTATTGATGGTATTGATGCTATTGATGCTATTGATGCTATTGATGTTATTGATGCTATTGATGCTATTGATGCTATTGATGTTATTGATGCTATTGATGTTATTGATGCTATTGATGCTATTGATGTTATTGATGCTATTGATGTTATTGATGCTATTGATGCTATTGATGCTATTAATGTTATTGATGTTATTGATGCTATTGATGTTATTGATGCTATTGATGTTATTATGCTATTGATGTTATTGATGCTATTGATGGTATTGATGCTATTGATGCTATTGATGCTATTGATGTTATTGATGCTATTGATGCTATTGATGCTATTGATGTTATTGATGCTATTGATGCTATTGATGCTATTGATGTTATTGATGCTATTGATGCTATTGATGTTATTGATGCTATTGATGTTATTGATGTTATTGATGCTATTGATGCTATTGATGTTATTGATGCTAATGATGTTATTGATGCTATTGATGTTATTGATGCTATTAATGTTATTGATGTTATTGATGCTATTGATGCTATTGATGCTATTGATGTTATTGATCTTATTGATGCTATTGATGTTATTGATGTTATTGATGCTATTGATGCTATTGATGTTATTGATGTTATTAATGTTATTAATGTTATTGATGCTATTGATGCTATTGATGTTATTAATGTTATTGATGCTATTGATGTTATTGATGTTATTGATGCTATTGATGTTATTGATGCTATTGATTTTATTGATGCTATTGATGTTATTGATGCTATTGATGTTATTGATGTTATTGATGCTATTGATGTTATTGATGCTATTAATGTTATTGATGTTATTGATGTTATTGATGCTATTGATGTTATTGATGTTATTGATGTTATTGATGTTATTGATGTTATTGATGTTATTGATGTTATTGATGTTATTGATGTTATTAATGTTATTGATGTTATTGATGTTATTGATGTTATTGATGCTATTGATGTTATTGATGCTATTGATGTTATTGATGCTATTGATGTTATTGATGCTATTGATGGTATTGATGCTATTGATGCTATTGATGCTATTGATGTTATTGATGCTATTGATGCTATTGATGCTATTGATGTTATTGATGCTATTGATGTTATTGATGCTATTGATGCTATTGATGTTATTGATGCTATTGATGTTATTGATGCTATTGATGCTATTGATGCTATTAATGTTATTGATGTTATTGATGCTATTGATGTTATTGATGCTATTGATGTTATTATGCTATTGATGTTATTGATGCTATTGATGGTATTGATGTTATTGATGCTATTGATGCTATTGATGCTATTGATGTTATTGATGCTATTGATGCTATTGATGCTATTGATGCTATTGATGTTATTGATGCTATTGATGTTATTGATGCTATTGATGCTATTGATGTTATTGATGCTATTGATGTTATTGATGCTATTGATGCTATTGATGCTATTAATGCTATTGATGTTATTAATGCTGTTGATGCTATTGATGTTTTTGATGCTATTGATGCTATTGATGATATTAATGCTATTGATGCTATTAATGTTATTGATGATATTGATGTTATTGATGTTATTGATGTTATTGATGTTATTAATGCTATTGATGTTATTGATGCTATTAATGTTATTGATGCTATTGATGCTATTGATGCTATTGATGTTATTGATGTTATTGATGCTATTGATGCTATTGATGTTATTGATGCTATTGATGCTATTGATGCTATTGATGTTATTGATGTTATTGATGCTATTGATGCTATTAATGTTATTGATGTTATTGATGCTATTGATGTTATTGATGCTATTGATGTTATTGATGCTATTGATGTTATTGATGCTATTGATGGTATTGATGCTATTGATGCTATTGATGCTATTGATGTTATTGATGCTATTGATGCTATTGATGCTATTGATGCTATTGATGTTATTGATGCTATTGATGTTATTGATGCTATTGATGCTATTGATGTTATTGATGCTATTGATGTTATTGATGCTATTGATGCTATTGATGCTATTAATGTTATTGATGTTATTGATGCTATTGATGTTATTGATGCTATTGATGTTATTATGCTATTGATGTTATTGATGCTATTGATGGTATTGATGCTATTGATGCTATTGATGCTATTGATGTTATTGATGCTATTGATGCTATTGATGCTATTGATGTTATTGATGCTATTGATGCTATTGATGCTATTGATGTTATTGATGCTATTGATGCTATTGATGCTGTTGATGTTATTGATGTTATTGATGCTATTGATGTTATTGATGTTATTGATGTTATTGATGCTATTGATGTTATTGATGTTATTGATGCTATTGATGCTATTGATGCTATTGATGTTATTGATGCTAATGATGTTATTGATGCTATTGATGTTATTGATGCTATTAATGTTATTGATGTTATTGATGTTATTGATGCTATTGATGTTATTGATGTTATTGATGTTATTGATGTTATTGATGCTATTGATGCTATTGATGCTATTGATGCTATTGATGTTATTGATGCTATTGATGTTATTGATGCTATTGATGCTATTGATGTTATTGATGCTATTGATGTTATTGATGCTATTGATGCTATTGATGCTATTAATGTTATTGATGTTATTGATGCTATTAATGTTATTGATGCTATTGATGCTATTGATGCTATTGATGTTATTGATGTTATTGATGCTATTGATGCTATTAATGTTATTAATGTTATTGATGCTATTGATGTTATTGATGCTATTGATGTTATTGATGCTATTGATGTTATTGATGCTATTGATGGTATTGATGCTATTGATGCTATTGATGCTATTGATGTTATTGATGCTATTGATGCTATTGATGCTATTGATGTTATTGATGCTATTGATGTTATTGATGCTATTGATGCTATTGATGTTATTGATGCTATTGATGTTATTGATGCTATTGATGCTATTGATGCTATTAATGTTATTGATGTTATTGATGCTATTGATGTTATTGATGCTATTGATGTTATTATGCTATTGATGTTATTGATGCTATTGATGGTATTGATGCTATTAATGCTATTGATGCTATTGATGTTATTGATGCTATTGATGCTATTGATGCTATTGATGTTATTGATGCTATTGATGTTATTGATGCTATTGATGTTATTGATGCTATTGATGCTATTGATGCTGTTGATGTTATTGATGTTATTGATGCTATTGATGTTATTGATGCTATTGATGTTATTGATGCTATTGATGTTATTGATGCTATTGATGGTATTGATGCTATTGATGCTATTGATGCTATTGATGTTATTGATGCTATTGATGCTATTGATGCTATTGATGTTATTGATGCTATTGATGCTATTAATGTTATTGATGTTATTGATGCTATTAATGTTATTGATGCTATTGATGCTATTGATGCTATTGATGTTATTGATGTTATTGATGCTATTGATGCTATTGATGTTATTGATGCTATTGATGCTATTGATGCTATTGATGTTATTGATGTTATTGATGCTATTGATGCTATTAATGTTATTAATGTTATTGATGCTATTGATGTTATTGATGCTATTGATGTTATTGATGCTATTGATGTTATTGATGCTATTGATGGTATTGATGCTATTGATGCTATTGATGCTATTGATGTTATTGATGCTATTGATGCTATTGATGCTATTGATGTTATTGATGCTATTGATGTTATTGATGTTATTGATGCTATTGATGCTATTGATGCTATTGATGTTATTGATGCTAATGATGTTATTGATGCTATTGATGTTATTGATGCTATTAATGTTATTGATGTTATTGATGTTATTGATGCTATTGATGTTATTGATGTTATTGATGTTATTGATGTTATTGATGCTATTGATGCTATTGATGCTATTGATGCTATTGATGTTATTGATGCTATTGATGTTATTGATGCTATTGATGCTATTGATGTTATTGATGCTATTGATGTTATTGATGCTATTGATGCTATTGATGCTATTAATGTTATTGATGTTATTGATGCTATTGATGTTATTGATGCTATTGATGTTATTGATGCTATTGATGTTATTGATGCTATTGATGGTATTGATGCTATTGATGCTATTGATGCTATTGATGTTATTGATGCTATTGATGCTATTGATGCTATTGATGTTATTGATGCTATTGATGTTATTGATGCTATTGATGCTATTGATGTTATTGATGCTATTGATGTTATTGATGCTATTGATGCTATTGATGCTATTGATGCTATTGATGCTATTAATGTTATTGATGTTATTGATGCTATTGATGTTATTGATGCTATTGATGTTATTATGCTATTGATGTTATTGATGCTATTGATGGTATTGATGCTATTGATGCTATTGATGCTATTGATGTTATTGATGCTATTGATGCTATTGATGCTATTGATGTTATTGATGCTATTGATGCTATTGATGCTATTGATGTTATTGATGCTATTGATGCTATTGATGCTGTTGATGTTATTGATGTTATTGATGCTATTGATGTTATTGATGCTATTGATGCTATTGATGTTATTGATGCTATTGATGCTATTGATGCTATTGATGTTATTGATGCTATTGATGCTATTGATGCTGTTGATGTTATTGATGTTATTGATGCTATTGATGTTATTGATGCTATTGATGCTATTGATGTTATTGATGCTATTGATGCTATTGATGCTATTGATGTTATTGATGCTATTGATGCTATTGATGCTATTGATGTTATTGATGCTATTGATGCTATTGATGCTGTTGATGTTATTGATGTTATTGATGCTATTGATGTTATTGATGCTATTGATGCTATTGATGTTATTGATGCTATTGATGCTATTGATGCTATTGATGTTATTGATGCTATTGATGCTATTGATGCTGTTGATGTTATTGATGTTATTGATGCTATTGATGTTATTGATGTTATTGATGTTATTGATGCTATTGATGTTATTGATGTTATTGATGCTATTGAAGCTATTGATGCTATTGATGCTATTGATGTTATTGATGCTATTGATGTTATTGATGCTATTGATGCTATTGATGTTATTGATGCTATTGATGTTATTGATGCTATTGATGCTATTGATGCTATTAATGTTATTGATGTTATTGATGCTATTGATGTTATTGATGCTATTGATGTTATTGATGCTACTGATGTTATTGATGCTATTGATGGTAATGATGCTATTGATGCTATTGATGCTATTGATGTTATTGATGCTATTGATGCTATTGATGCTATTGATGTTATTGATGCTATTGATGTTATTGATGCTATTGATGCTATTGATGTTATTGATGCTATTGATGTTATTGATGCTATTGATGCTATTGATGCTATTAATGTTATTGATGTTATTGATGCTATTGATGTTATTGATGCTATTGATGTTATTGATGCTATTGATGTTATTGATGCTATTGATGGTAATGATGCTATTGATGCTATTGATGCTATTGATGTTATTGATGCTATTGATGCTATTGATGCTATTGATGTTATTGATGCTATTGATGTTATTGATGCTATTGATGCTATTGATGCTATTAATGTTATTGATGTTATTGATGCTATTGATGTTATTGATGCTATTGATGTTATTATGCTATTGATGTTATTGATGCTATTGATGGTATTGATGCTATTGATGCTATTGATGCTATTGATGTTATTGATGCCATTGATGCTATTGATGCTATTGATGTTATTGATGTTATTATGCTATTGATGTTATTGATGCTATTGATGGTATTGATGCTATTGATGCTATTGATGCTATTGATGTTATTGATGCTATTGATGCTATTGATGCTATTGATGTTATTGATGCTATTGATGCTATTGATGCTATTGATGTTATTGATGCTATTGATGCTATTGATGCTGTTGATGTTATTGATGTTATTGATGCTATTGATGTTATTGATGTTATTGATGTTATTGATGCTATTGATGTTATTGATGTTATTGATGCTATTGATGCTATTGATGCTATTGATGTTATTGATGCTAATGATGTTATTGATGCTATTGATGTTATTGATGCTATTAATGTTATTGATGTTATTGATGTTATTGATGCTATTGATGTTATTGATGCTATTGATGTTATTGATGTTATTGATGTTATTGATGTTATTGATGCTATTGATGCTATTGATGCTATTGATGCTATTGATGTTATTGATGCTATTGATGTTATTGATGCTATTGATGCTATTGATGTTATTGATGCTATTGATGTTATTGATGCTATTGATGCTATTGATGCTATTAATGTTATTGATGTTATTGATGCTATTGATGTTATTGATGCTATTGATGTTATTGATGCTATTGATGTTATTGATGCTATTGATGGTATTGATGCTATTGATGCTATTGATGCTATTGATGTTATTGATGCTATTGATGCTATTGATGCTATTGATGTTATTGATGCTATTGATGTTATTGATGCTATTGATGCTATTGATGTTATTGATGCTATTGATGTTATTGATGCTATTGATGCTATTGATGCTATTAATGTTATTGATGTTATTGATGCTATTGATGTTATTGATGCTATTGATGTTATTATGCTATTGATGTTATTGATGCTATTGATGGTATTGATGCTATTGATGCTATTGATGCTATTGATGTTATTGATGCTATTGATGCTATTGATGCTATTGATGTTATTGATGCTATTGATGCTATTGATGCTATTGATGTTATTGATGCTATTGATGCTATTGATGCTGTTGATGTTATTGATGTTATTGATGCTATTGATGTTATTGATGCTATTGATGCTATTGATGTTATTGATGCTATTGATGTTATTGATGCTATTGATGCTATTGATGCTATTAATGTTATTGATGTTATTGATGCTATTGATGTTATTGATGCTATTGATGTTATTATGCTATTGATGTTATTGATGCTATTGATGGTATTGATGCTATTGATGCTATTGATGCTATTGATGTTATTGATGCTATTGATGCTATTGATGCTATTGATGTTATTGATGCTATTGATGCTATTGATGCTATTGATGTTATTGATGCTATTGATGCTATTGATGCTGTTGATGTTATTGATGTTATTGATGCTATTGATGTTATTGATGTTATTGATGTTATTGATGCTATTGATGTTATTGATGTTATTGATGCTATTGATGCTATTGATGCTATTGATGTTATTGATGCTAATGATGTTATTGATGTTATTGATGCTATTGATGTTATTGATGTTATTGATGCTATTGATGCTATTGATGCTATTGATGTTATTGATGCTAATGATGTTATTGATGCTATTGATGTTATTGATGCTATTAATGTTATTGATGTTATTGATGTTATTGATGCTATTAATGCTATTAATGTTATTGATGCTATTGATGCTATTGATGCTATTGATGCTATTGATGTTATTGATGCTATTGATGTTATTGATGCTATTGATGCTATTGATGCTATTGATGTTATTGATGCTATTGATGTTATTGATGCTATTGATGCTATTGATGCTATTAATGTTATTGATGTTATTGATGCTATTGATGTTATTGATGCTATTGATGTTATTATGCTATTGATGTTATTGATGCTATTGATGGTATTGATGCTATTGATGCTATTGATGCTATTGATGTTATTGATGCTATTGATGCTATTGATGCTATTGATGTTATTGATGCTATTGATGCTATTGATGCTATTGATGTTATTGATGCTATTGATGCTATTGATGCTGTTGATGTTATTGATGTTATTGATGCTATTGATGTTATTGATGTTATTGATGTTATTGATGCTATTGATGTTATTGATGTTATTGATGCTATTGATGCTATTGATGCTATTGATGTTATTGATGCTAATGATGTTATTGATGCTATTGATGTTATTGATGCTATTAATGTTATTGATGTTATTGATGTTATTGATGCTATTGATGTTATTGATGTTATTGATGTTATTGATGTTATTGATGTTTTTGATGTTATTGATGTTATTGATGTTATTAATGTTATTGATGTTATTGATGTTATTGATGTTATTGATGCTATTGATGTTATTGATGTTATTGATGTTATTGATGCTATTGATGCTATTGATGCTATTGATGTTATTGATGTTATTGATGTTATTGATGTTATTGATGTTATTAATGTTATTGATGTTATTGATGTTATTGATGTTATTGATGCTATTGATGTTATTGATGTTATTGATGTTATTGATGCTATTGATGTTATTGATGCTATTGATGTTATTGATGTTATTGATGCTATTGATGCTATTGATGTTATTGATGCTAATGATGTTATTGATGCTATTGATGTTATTGATGCTATTAATGTTATTGATGTTATTGATGCTATTGATGCTATTGATGCTATTGATGTTATTGATCTTATTGATGCTATTGATGTTATTGATGTTATTGATGCTATTGATGCTATTGATGTTATTGATGTTATTAATGTTATTAATGTTATTGATGCTATTGATGCTATTGATGTTATTAATGTTATTGATGCTATTGATGTTATTGATGTTATTGATGCTATTGATGTTATTGATGCTATTGATGTTATTGATGCTATTGATGTTATTGATGCTATTGATGTTATTGATGTTATTGATGCTATTGATGTTATTGATGCTATTGATGTTATTGATGCTATTGATGCTATTGATGTTATTGATGCTATTGATGCTATTGATGCTAGTGATGTTATTGATGCTATTGATGTTATTGATGCTATTGATGTTATTGATGCTATTGATGTTATTGATGCTATTGATGGTATTGATGCTATTGATGCTATTGATGCTATTGATGTTATTGATGCTATTGATGCTATTGATGCTATTGATGTTATTGATGCTATTGATGTTATTGATGCTATTGATGCTATTGATGTTATTGATGCTATTGATGTTATTGATGCTATTGATGCTATTGATGCTATTAATGTTATTGATGTTATTGATGCTATTGATGTTATTGATGCTATTGATGTTATTATGCTATTGATGTTATTGATGCTATTGATGGTATTGATGCTATTGATGCTATTGATGCTATTGATGTTATTGATGCTATTGATGCTATTGATGCTATTGATGTTATTGATGCTATTGATGCTATTGATGCTATTGATGTTATTGATGCTATTGATGCTATTGATGCTGTTGATGTTATTGATGTTATTGATGCTATTGATGTTATTGATGTTATTGATGTTATTGATGCTATTGATGTTATTGATGTTATTGATGCTATTGATGCTATTGATGCTATTGATGTTATTGATGCTAATGATGTTATTGATGCTATTGATGTTATTGATGCTATTAATGTTATTGATGTTATTGATGTTATTGATGCTATTGATGTTATTGATGTTATTGATGTTATTGATGTTATTGATGCTATTGATGCTATTGATGCTATTGATGCTATTGATGTTATTGATGCTATTGATGTTATTGATGCTATTGATGCTATTGATGTTATTGATGCTATTGATGTTATTGATGCTATTGATGCTATTGATGCTATTAATGCTATTGATGTTATTAATGCTGTTGATGCTATTGATGTTTTTGATGCTATTGATGCTATTGATGATATTATTGCTATTGATGCTATTAATGTTATTGATGATATTGATGTTATTGATGTTATTGATGTTATTGATGTTATTGATGCTATTGATGTTATTGATGCTATTAATGTTATTGATGCTATTGATGCTATTGATGCTATTGATGTTATTGATGTTATTGATGCTATTGATGCTATTGATGTTATTGATGCTATTGATGCTATTGATGCTATTGATGTTATTGATGTTATTGATGCTATTGATGCTATTAATGTTATTGATGTTATTGATGCTATTGATGTTATTGATGCTATTGATGTTATTGATGCTATTGCTGTTATTGATGCTATTGATGGTATTGATGCTATTGATGCTATTGATGCTATTGATGTTATTGATGCTATTGATGCTATTGATGCTATTGATGTTATTGATGCTATTGATGTTATTGATGCTATTGATGTTATTGATGCTATTGATGGTATTGATGCTATTGATGCTATTGATGCTATTGATGTTATTGATGCTATTGATGCTATTGATGCTATTGATGTTATTGATGCTATTGATGTTATTGATGCTATTGATGTTATTGATGCTATTGATGCTATTGATGCTATTGATGTTATTGATGCTATTGATGTTATTGATGCTATTGATGCTATTGATGCTATTAATACCATTGATGTTATTAATGCTGTTGATGCTATTGATGTTTTTGATGCTATTGATGCTATTGATGATATTAATGCTATTGATGCTATTAATGTTATTGATGATATTGATGTTATTGATGTTATTGATGTTATTGATGTTATTGATGCTATTGATGTTATTGATGCTATTAATGTTATTGATGCTATTGATGCTATTGATGCTATTGATGTTATTGATGTTATTGATGCTAGTGATGCTATTGATGTTATTGATGCTATTGATGCTATTGATGCTATTGATGTTATTGATGTTATTGATGCTATTGATGCTATTAATGTTATTGATGTTATTGATGCTATTGATGTTATTGATGCTATTGATGTTATTGATGCTATTGATGTTATTGATGCTATTGATGGTATTGATGCTATTGATGCTATTGATGCTATTGATGTTATTGATGCTATTGATGCTATTGATGCTATTGATGTTATTGATGCTATTGATGTTATTGATGCTATTGATGTTATTGATGCTATTGATGGTATTGATGCTATTGATGCTATTGATGCTATTGATGTTATTGATGCTATTGATGGTATTGATGCTATTGATGCTATTGATGCTATTGATGTTATTGATGCTATTGATGCTATTGATGCTATTGATGTTATTGATGCTATTGATGTTATTGATGCTATTGATGTTATTGATGCTATTGATGGTATTGATGCTATTGATGCTATTGATGCTATTGATGCTATTGATGCTATTGATGCTATTGATGTTATTGATGCTATTGATGCTATTGATGTTATTGATGTTATTGATGCTATTGATGCTATTGATGTTATTGATGCTATTGATGCTATTGATGCTATTGATGTTATTGATGTTATTGATGCTATTGATGCTATTAATGTTATTGATGTTATTGATGCTATTGATGTTATTGATGCTATTGATGTTATTGATGCTATTGATGTTATTGATGCTATTGATGGTATTGATGCTATTGATGCTATTGATGCTATTGATGTTATTGATGCTATTGATGCTATTGATGCTATTGATGTTATTGATGCTATTGATGTTATTGATGCTATTGATGCTATTGATGCTATTAATGTTATTGATGTTATTGATGCTATTGATGTTATTGATGCTATTGATGTTATTATGCTATTGATGTTATTGATGCTATTGATGGTATTGATGCTATTGATGCTATTGATGCTATTGATGTTATTGATGCTATTGATGCTATTGATGTTATTGATGTTATTGATGCTATTGATGCTATTGATGTTATTGATGTTATTGATGTTATTGATGCTATTGATGCTATTGATGCTATTGATGCTATTGATGTTATTGATGCTATTGATGTTATTGATGCTATTGATGCTATTGATGTTATTGATGCTATTGATGTTATTGATGGTATTGATGCTATTGATGCTATTGATGCTATTGATGTTATTGATGCTATTGATGCTATTGATGCTATTGATGCTATTGATGTTATTGATGCTATTGATGCTATTGATGTTATTGATGTTATTGATGCTATTGATGCTATTGATGTTATTGATGCTATTGATGCTATTGATGCTATTGATGCTATTGATGTTATTGATGCTATTGATGCTATTAATGTTATTGATGTTATTGATGCTATTGATGTTATTGATGCTATTGATGTTATTGATGCTATTGATGTTATTGATGCTATTGATGGTATTGATGCTATTGATGCTATTGATGCTATTGATGTTATTGATGCTATTGATGCTATTGATGCTATTGATGTTATTGATGCTATTGATGTTATTGATGTTATTGATGCTATTGATGTTATTGATGCTATTGATGTTATTATGCTATTGATGTTATTGATGCTATTGATGGTATTGATGCTATTGATGCTATTGATGCTATTGATGCTATTGATGCTGTTGATGTTATTGATGTTATTGATGCTATTGATGTTATTGATGTTATTGATGTTATTGATGCTATTGATGTTATTGATGTTATTGATGCTATTGATGCTATTGATGCTATTGATGCTATTGATGTTATTGATGCTAATGATGTTATTGATGCTATTGATGTTATTGATGCTATTAATGTTATTGATGTTATTGATGTTATTGATGCTATTGATGTTATTGATGTTATTGATGTTATTGATGTTATTGATGCTATTGATGCTATTGATGCTATTGATGCTATTGATGTTATTGATGCTATTGATGTTATTGATGCTATTGATGCTATTGATGTTATTGATGCTATTGATGTTATTGATGCTATTGATGCTATTGATGCTATTAATGTTATTGATGTTATTGATGCTATTGATGTTATTGATGCTATTGATGTTATTGATGCTATTGATGTTATTGATGCTATTGATGGTATTGATGCTATTGATGCTATTGATGCTATTGATGTTATTGATGCTATTGATGCTATTGATGCTATTGATGTTATTGATGCTATTGATGTTATTGATGCTATTGATGCTATTGATGTTATTGATGCTATTGATGTTATTGATGCTATTGATGCTATTGATGCTATTAATGTTATTGATGTTATTGATGCTATTGATGTTATTGATGCTATTGATGTTATTATGCTATTGATGTTATTGATGCTATTGATGGTATTGATGCTATTGATGCTATTGATGCTATTGATGTTATTGATGCTATTGATGCTATTGATGCTATTGATGTTATTGATGCTATTGATGCTATTGATGCTATTGATGTTATTGATGCTATTGATGCTATTGATGCTGTTGATGTTATTGATGTTATTGATGCTATTGATGTTATTGATGCTATTGATGCTATTGATGTTATTGATGCTATTGATGCTATTGATGCTATTGATGTTATTGATGCTATTGATGCTATTGATGCTGTTGATGTTATTGATGTTATTGATGCTATTGATGTTATTGATGCTATTGATGCTATTGATGTTATTGATGCTATTGATGCTATTGATGCTATTGATGTTATTGATGCTATTGATGCTATTGATGCTATTGATGTTATTGATGCTATTGATGCTATTGATGCTGTTGATGTTATTGATGTTATTGATGCTATTGATGTTATTGATGCTATTGATGCTATTGATGTTATTGATGCTATTGATGCTATTGATGCTATTGATGTTATTGATGCTATTGATGCTATTGATGCTGTTGATGTTATTGATGTTATTGATGCTATTGATGTTATTGATGTTATTGATGTTATTGATGCTATTGATGTTATTGATGTTATTGATGCTATTGATGCTATTGATGCTATTGATGCTATTGATGTTATTGATGCTATTGATGTTATTGATGCTATTGATGCTATTGATGTTATTGATGCTATTGATGTTATTGATGCTATTGATGCTATTGATGCTATTAATGTTATTGATGTTATTGATGCTATTGATGTTATTGATGCTATTGATGTTATTGATGCTATTGATGTTATTGATGCTATTGATGGTATTGATGCTATTGATGCTATTGATGCTATTGATGCTATTGATGTTATTGATGCTATTGATGCTATTGATGCTATTGATGTTATTGATGCTATTGATGTTATTGATGCTATTGATGCTATTGATGTTATTGATGCTATTGATGTTATTGATGCTATTGATGCTATTGATGCTATTAATGTTATTGATGTTATTGATGCTATTGATGTTATTGATGCTATTGATGTTATTATGCTATTGATGTTATTGATGCTATTGATGGTATTGATGCTATTGATGCTATTGATGCTATTGATGTTATTGATGCTATTGATGCTATTGATGCTATTGATGTTATTGATGCTATTGATGTTATTGATGCTATTGATGCTATTGATGCTATTAATGTTATTGATGTTATTGATGCTATTGATGTTATTGATGCTATTGATGTTATTATGCTATTGATGTTATTGATGCTATTGATGGTATTGATGCTATTGATGCTATTGATGCTATTGATGTTATTGATGCTATTGATGCTATTGATGCTATTGATGTTATTGATGTTATTATGCTATTGATGTTATTGATGCTATTGATGGTATTGATGCTATTGATGCTATTGATGCTATTGATGTTATTGATGCTATTGATGCTATTGATGCTATTGATGTTATTGATGCTATTGATGCTATTGATGCTATTGATGTTATTGATGCTATTGATGCTATTGATGCTGTTGATGTTATTGATGTTATTGATGCTATTGATGTTATTGATGTTATTGATGTTATTGATACTATTGATGTTATTGATGTTATTGATGCTATTGATGCTATTGATGCTATTGATGTTATTGATGCTAATGATGTTATTGATGCTATTGATGTTATTGATGCTATTAATGTTATTGATGTTATTGATGTTATTGATGCTATTGATGTTATTGATGTTATTGATGTTATTGATGTTATTGATGCTATTGATGCTATTGATGCTATTGATGCTATTGATGTTATTGATGCTATTGATGTTATTGATGCTATTAATGTTATTGATGTTATTGATGCTATTGATGTTATTGATGCTATTGATGTTATTATGCTATTGATGTTATTGATGCTATTGATGGTAATGATGCTATTGATGCTATTGATGCTATTGATGTTATTGATGCTATTGATGCTATTGATGCTATTGATGTTATTGATGCTATTGATGTTATTGATGCTATTGATGCTATTGATGTTATTGATGCTATTGATGTTATTGATGCTATTGATGCTATTGATGCTATTAATGTTATTGATGTTATTGATGCTATTGATGTTATTGATGCTATTGATGTTATTATGCTATTGATGTTATTGATGCTATTGATGGTATTGATGCTATTGATGCTATTGATGCTATTGATGTTATTGATGCTATTGATGCTATTGATGCTATTGATGTTATTGATGCTATTGATGTTATTGATGCTATTGATGCTATTGATGCTATTAATGTTATTGATGTTATTGATGCTATTGATGTTATTGATGCTATTGATGTTATTATGCTATTGATGTTATTGATGCTATTGATGGTATTGATGCTATTGATGCTATTGATGCTATTGATGTTATTGATGCCATTGATGCTATTGATGCTATTGATGTTATTGATGTTATTATGCTATTGATGTTATTGATGCTATTGATGGTATTGATGCTATTGATGCTATTGATGCTATTGATGTTATTGATGCTATTGATGCTATTGATGCTATTGATGTTATTGATGCTATTGATGCTATTGATGCTATTGATGTTATTGATGCTATTGATGCTATTGATGCTGTTGATGTTATTGATGTTATTGATGCTATTGATGTTATTGATGTTATTGATGTTATTGATGCTATTGATGTTATTGATGTTATTGATGCTATTGATGCTATTGATGCTATTGATGCTATTGATGTTATTGATGCTAATGATGTTATTGATGCTATTGATGTTATTGATGCTATTAATGTTATTGATGTTATTGATGTTATTGATGCTATTGATGTTATTGATGTTATTGATGTTATTGATGTTATTGATGCTATTGATGCTATTGATGCTATTGATGCTATTGATGTTATTGATGCTATTGATGTTATTGATGCTATTGATGCTATTGATGTTATTGATGCTATTGATGTTATTGATGCTATTGATGCTATTGATGCTATTAATGTTATTGATGTTATTGATGCTATTGATGTTATTGATGCTATTGATGTTATTGATGCTATTGATGTTATTGATGCTATTGATGGTATTGATGCTATTGATGCTATTGATGCTATTGATGTTATTGATGCTATTGATGCTATTGATGCTATTGATGTTATTGATGCTATTGATGTTATTGATGCTATTGATGCTATTGATGTTATTGATGCTATTGATGTTATTGATGCTATTGATGCTATTGATGCTATTAATGTTATTGATGTTATTGATGCTATTGATGTTATTGATGCTATTGATGTTATTATGCTATTGATGTTATTGATGCTATTGATGGTATTGATGCTATTGATGCTATTGATGCTATTGATGTTATTGATGCTATTGATGCTATTGATGCTATTGATGTTATTGATGCTATTGATGCTATTGATGCTATTGATGTTATTGATGCTATTGATGCTATTGATGCTGTTGATGTTATTGATGTTATTGATGCTATTGATGTTATTGATGCTATTGATGCTATTGATGTTATTGATGCTATTGATGTTATTGATGCTATTGATGCTATTGATGCTATTAATGTTATTGATGTTATTGATGCTATTGATGTTATTGATGCTATTGATGTTATTATGCTATTGATGTTATTGATGCTATTGATGGTATTGATGCTATTGATGCTATTGATGCTATTGATGTTATTGATGCTATTGATGCTATTGATGCTATTGATGTTATTGATGCTATTGATGCTATTGATGCTATTGATGTTATTGATGCTATTGATGCTATTGATGCTGTTGATGTTATTGATGTTATTGATGCTATTGATGTTATTGATGTTATTGATGTTATTGATGCTATTGATGTTATTGATGTTATTGATGCTATTGATGCTATTGATGCTATTGATGTTATTGATGCTAATGATGTTATTGATGTTATTGATGCTATTGATGTTATTGATGTTATTGATGCTAATGATGCTATTGATGCTATTGATGTTATTGATGCTAATGATGTTATTGATGCTATTGATGTTATTGATGCTATTAATGTTATTGATGTTATTGATGTTATTGATGCTATTAATGCTATTAATGTTATTGATGCTATTGATGCTATTGATGCTATTGATGTTATTGATGCTATTGATGTTATTGATGCTATTGATGCTATTGATGT
The DNA here is from genome assembly GCA_964028335.1 of Altica lythri. Taxonomy (NCBI): domain Eukaryota; kingdom Metazoa; phylum Arthropoda; class Insecta; order Coleoptera; family Chrysomelidae; genus Altica; species Altica lythri. The sequence continues at coordinate 32,237 of CAXIIO010000709.1, read as the reverse complement.
TATTGATGCTATTGATGTTATTGATGCTATTGATGCTATTGATGCTATTAATGTTATTGATGTTATTGATGCTATTGATGTTATTGATGCTATTGATGTTATTATGCTATTGATGTTATTGATGCTATTGATGGTATTGATGCTATTGATGCTATTGATGCTATTGATGTTATTGATGCTATTGATGCTATTGATGCTATTGATGTTATTGATGCTATTGATGCTATTGATGCTATTGATGTTATTGATGCTATTGATGCTATTGATGCTGTTGATGTTATTGATGTTATTGATGCTATTGATGTTATTGATGTTATTGATGTTATTGATGCTATTGATGTTATTGATGTTATTGATGCTATTGATGCTATTGATGCTATTGATGTTATTGATGCTAATGATGTTATTGATGCTATTGATGTTATTGATGCTATTAATGTTATTGATGTTATTGATGTTATTGATGTTATTGATGTTATTGATGTTATTGATGTTTTTGATGTTATTGATGTTATTGATGTTATTAATGTTATTGATGTTATTGATGTTATTGATGTTATTGATGCTATTGATGTTATTGATGTTATTGATGTTATTGATGCTATTGATGCTATTGATGCTATTGATGTTATTGATGTTATTGATGTTATTGATGTTATTGATGTTATTAATGTTATTGATGTTATTGATGTTATTGATGTTATTGATGCTATTGATGTTATTGATGTTATTGATGTTATTGATGCTATTGATGTTATTGATGCTATTGATGTTATTGATGTTATTGATGCTATTGATGCTATTGATGTTATTGATGCTAATGATGTTATTGATGCTATTGATGTTATTGATGCTATTAATGTTATTGATGTTATTGATGCTATTGATGCTATTGATGCTATTGATGTTATTGATCTTATTGATGCTATTGATGTTATTGATGTTATTGATGCTATTGATGCTATTGATGTTATTGATGTTATTAATGTTATTAATGTTATTGATGCTATTGATGCTATTGATGTTATTAATGTTATTGATGCTATTGATGTTATTGATGTTATTGATGCTATTGATGTTATTGATGCTATTGATGTTATTGATGCTATTGATGTTATTGATGCTATTGATGTTATTGATGTTATTGATGCTATTGATGTTATTGATGCTATTGATGTTATTGATGCTATTGATGCTATTGATGTTATTGATGCTATTGATGCTATTGATGCTAGTGATGTTATTGATGCTATTGATGTTATTGATGCTATTGATGTTATTGATGCTATTGATGTTATTGATGCTATTGATGGTATTGATGCTATTGATGCTATTGATGCTATTGATGTTATTGATGCTATTGATGCTATTGATGCTATTGATGTTATTGATGCTATTGATGTTATTGATGCTATTGATGCTATTGATGTTATTGATGCTATTGATGTTATTGATGCTATTGATGCTATTGATGCTATTAATGTTATTGATGTTATTGATGCTATTGATGTTATTGATGCTATTGATGTTATTATGCTATTGATGTTATTGATGCTATTGATGGTATTGATGTTATTGATGCTATTGATGCTATTGATGCTATTGATGTTATTGATGCTATTGATGCTATTGATGCTATTGATGCTATTGATGTTATTGATGCTATTGATGTTATTGATGCTATTGATGCTATTGATGTTATTGATGCTATTGATGTTATTGATGCTATTGATGCTATTGATGCTATTAATGCTATTGATGTTATTAATGCTGTTGATGCTATTGATGTTTTTGATGCTATTGATGCTATTGATGATATTAATGCTATTGATGCTATTAATGTTATTGATGATATTGATGTTATTGATGTTATTGATGTTATTGATGTTATTGATGCTATTGATGTTATTGATGCTATTAATGTTATTGATGCTATTGATGCTATTGATGCTATTGATGTTATTGATGTTATTGATGCTATTGATGCTATTGATGTTATTGATGCTATTGATGCTATTGATGCTATTGATGTTATTGATGTTATTGATGCTATTGATGCTATTAATGTTATTGATGTTATTGATGCTATTGATGTTATTGATGCTATTGATGTTATTGATGCTATTGATGTTATTGATGCTATTGATGGTATTGATGCTATTGATGCTATTGATGCTATTGATGTTATTGATGCTATTGATGCTATTGATGCTATTGATGTTATTGATGCTATTGATGTTATTGATGCTATTGATGCTATTGATGTTATTGATGCTATTGATGTTATTGATGCTATTGATGCTATTGATGCTATTAATTTTATTGATGTTATTGATGCTATTGATGTTATTGATGCTATTGATGTTATTATGCTATTGATGTTATTGATGCTATTGATGGTATTGATGCTATTGATGCTATTGATGCTATTGATGTTATTGATGCTATTGATGCTATTGATGCTATTGATGTTATTGATGCTATTGATGCTATTGATGCTATTGATGTTATTGATGCTATTGATGCTATTGATGTTATTGATGCTATTGATGTTATTGATGTTATTGATGCTATTGATGCTATTGATGTTATTGATGCTAATGATGTTATTGATGCTATTGATGTTATTGATGCTATTAATGTTATTGATGTTATTGATGCTATTGATGCTATTGATGCTATTGATGTTATTGATCTTATTGATGCTATTGATGTTATTGATGTTATTGATGCTATTGATGCTATTGATGTTATTGATGTTATTAATGTTATTAATGTTATTGATGCTATTGATGCTATTGATGTTATTAATGTTATTGATGCTATTGATGTTATTGATGGTATTGATGCTATTGATGTTATTGATGCTATTGATGTTATTGATGCTATTGATGTTATTGATGCTATTGATGTTATTGATGTTATTGATGCTATTGATGTTATTGATGCTATTAATGTTATTGATGTTATTGATGTTATTGATGCTATTGATGTTATTGATGTTATTGATGTTATTGATGTTATTGATGTTATTGATGTTATTGATGTTATTGATGTTATTGATGTTATTAATGTTATTGATGTTATTGATGTTATTGATGTTATTGATGCTATTGATGTTATTGATGCTATTGATGTTATTGATGCTATTGATGTTATTGATGCTATTGATGGTATTGATGCTATTGATGCTATTGATGCTATTGATGTTATTGATGCTATTGATGCTATTGATGCTATTGATGTTATTGATGCTATTGATGTTATTGATGCTATTGATGCTATTGATGTTATTGATGCTATTGATGTTATTGATGCTATTGATGCTATTGATGCTATTAATGTTATTGATGTTATTGATGCTATTGATGTTATTGATGCTATTGATGTTATTATGCTATTGATGTTATTGATGCTATTGATGGTATTGATGTTATTGATGCTATTGATGCTATTGATGCTATTGATGTTATTGATGCTATTGATGCTATTGATGCTATTGATGCTATTGATGTTATTGATGCTATTGATGTTATTGATGCTATTGATGCTATTGATGTTATTGATGCTATTGATGTTATTGATGCTATTGATGCTATTGATGCTATTAATGCTATTGATGTTATTAATGCTGTTGATGCTATTGATGTTTTTGATGCTATTGATGCTATTGATGATATTAATGCTATTGATGCTATTAATGTTATTGATGATATTGATGTTATTGATGTTATTGATGTTATTGATGTTATTGATGCTATTGATGTTATTGATGCTATTAATGTTATTGATGCTATTGATGCTATTGATGCTATTGATGTTATTGATGTTATTGATGCTATTGATGCTATTGATGTTATTGATGCTATTGATGCTATTGATGCTATTGATGTTATTGATGTTATTGATGCTATTGATGCTATTAATGTTATTGATGTTATTGATGCTATTGATGTTATTGATGCTATTGATGTTATTGATGCTATTGATGTTATTGATGCTATTGATGGTATTGATGCTATTGATGCTATTGATGCTATTGATGTTATTGATGCTATTGATGCTATTGATGCTATTGATGTTATTGATGCTATTGATGTTATTGATGCTATTGATGCTATTGATGTTATTGATGCTATTGATGTTATTGATGCTATTGATGCTATTGATGCTATTAATGTTATTGATGTTATTGATGCTATTGATGTTATTGATGCTATTGATGTTATTATGCTATTGATGTTATTGATGCTATTGATGGTATTGATGCTATTGATGCTATTGATGCTATTGATGTTATTGATGCTATTGATGCTATTGATGCTATTGATGTTATTGATGCTATTGATGCTATTGATGCTATTGATGTTATTGATGCTATTGATGCTATTGATGCTGTTGATGTTATTGATGTTATTGATGCTATTGATGTTATTGATGTTATTGATGTTATTGATGCTATTGATGTTATTGATGTTATTGATGCTATTGATGCTATTGATGCTATTGATGTTATTGATGCTAATGATGTTATTGATGCTATTGATGTTATTGATGCTATTAATGTTATTGATGTTATTGATGTTATTGATGCTATTGATGTTATTGATGTTATTGATGTTATTGATGTTATTGATGTTATTGATGCTATTGATGCTATTGATGCTATTGATGCTATTGATGTTATTGATGCTATTGATGTTATTGATGCTATTGATGCTATTGATGTTATTGATGCTATTGATGTTATTGATGCTATTGATGCTATTGATGCTATTAATGTTATTGATGTTATTGATGCTATTAATGTTATTGATGCTATTGATGCTATTGATGCTATTGATGTTATTGATGTTATTGATGCTATTGATGCTATTGATGCTATTAATGTTATTAATGTTATTGATGCTATTGATGTTATTGATGCTATTGATGTTATTGATGCTATTGATGTTATTGATGCTATTGATGGTATTGATGCTATTGATGCTATTGATGCTATTGATGTTATTGATGCTATTGATGCTATTGATGCTATTGATGTTATTGATGCTATTGATGCTATTGATGTTATTGATGCTATTGATGTTATTGATGCTATTGATGCTATTGATGCTATTAATGTTATTGATGTTATTGATGCTATTGATGTTATTGATGCTATTGATGTTATTATGCTATTGATGTTATTGATGCTATTGATGGTATTGATGCTATTAATGCTATTGATGCTATTGATGTTATTGATGCTATTGATGCTATTGATGCTATTGATGTTATTGATGCTATTGATGTTATTGATGCTATTGATGTTATTGATGCTATTGATGCTATTGATGCTGTTGATGTTATTGATGTTATTGATGCTATTGATGTTATTGATGCTATTGATGTTATTGATGCTATTGATGTTATTGATGCTATTGATGGTATTGATGCTATTGATGCTATTGATGCTATTGATGTTATTGATGCTATTGATGCTATTGATGCTATTGATGTTATTGATGTTATTGATGCTATTGATGCTATTAATGTTATTAATGTTATTGATGCTATTGATGTTATTGATGCTATTGATGTTATTGATGCTATTGATGTTATTGATGCTATTGATGGTATTGATGCTATTGATGCTATTGATGCTATTGATGTTATTGATGCTATTGATGCTATTGATGCTATTGATGTTATTGATGCTATTGATGTTATTGATGTTATTGATGCTATTGATGCTATTGATGCTATTGATGTTATTGATGCTAATGATGTTATTGATGCTATTGATGTTATTGATGCTATTAATGTTATTGATGTTATTGATGTTATTGATGCTATTGATGTTATTGATGTTATTGATGTTATTGATGTTATTGATGCTATTGATGCTATTGATGCTATTGATGCTATTGATGTTATTGATGCTATTGATGTTATTGATGCTATTGATGCTATTGATGTTATTGATGCTATTGATGTTATTGATGCTATTGATGCTATTGATGCTATTAATGTTATTGATGTTATTGATGCTATTGATGTTATTGATGCTATTGATGTTATTGATGCTATTGATGTTATTGATGCTATTGATGGTATTGATGCTATTGATGCTATTGATGCTATTGATGTTATTGATGCTATTGATGCTATTGATGCTATTGATGTTATTGATGCTATTGATGTTATTGATGCTATTGATGCTATTGATGTTATTGATGCTATTGATGTTATTGATGCTATTGATGCTATTGATGCTATTAATGTTATTGATGTTATTGATGCTATTGATGTTATTGATGCTATTGATGTTATTATGCTATTGATGTTATTGATGCTATTGATGGTATTGATGCTATTGATGCTATTGATGCTATTGATGTTATTGATGCTATTGATGCTATTGATGCTATTGATGTTATTGATGCTATTGATGCTATTGATGCTATTGATGTTATTGATGCTATTGATGCTATTGATGCTGTTGATGTTATTGATGTTATTGATGCTATTGATGTTATTGATGCTATTGATGCTATTGATGTTATTGATGCTATTGATGCTATTGATGCTATTGATGTTATTGATGCTATTGATGCTATTGATGCTGTTGATGTTATTGATGTTATTGATGCTATTGATGTTATTGATGCTATTGATGCTATTGATGTTATTGATGCTATTGATGCTATTGATGCTATTGATGTTATTGATGCTATTGATGCTATTGATGCTATTGATGTTATTGATGCTATTGATGCTATTGATGCTGTTGATGTTATTGATGTTATTGATGCTATTGATGTTATTGATGCTATTGATGCTATTGATGTTATTGATGCTATTGATGCTATTGATGCTATTGATGTTATTGATGCTATTGATGCTATTGATGCTGTTGATGTTATTGATGTTATTGATGCTATTGATGTTATTGATGTTATTGATGTTATTGATGCTATTGATGTTATTGATGTTATTGATGCTATTGATGCTATTGATGCTATTGATGCTATTGATGTTATTGATGCTATTGATGTTATTGATGCTATTGATGCTATTGATGTTATTGATGCTATTGATGTTATTGATGCTATTGATGCTATTGATGCTATTAATGTTATTGATGTTATTGATGCTATTGATGTTATTGATGCTATTGATGTTATTGATGCTATTGATGTTATTGATGCTATTGATGGTAATGATGCTATTGATGCTATTGATGTTATTGATGCTATTGATGCTATTGATGCTATTGATGTTATTGATGCTATTGATGTTATTGATGCTATTGATGCTATTGATGTTATTGATGCTATTGATGTTATTGATGCTATTGATGCTATTGATGCTATTAATGTTATTGATGTTATTGATGCTATTGATGTTATTGATGCTATTGATGTTATTGATGCTATTGATGTTATTGATGCTATTGATGGTAATGATGCTATTGATGCTATTGATGCTATTGATGTTATTGATGCTATTGATGCTATTGATGCTATTGATGTTATTGATGCTATTGATGTTATTGATGCTATTGATGCTATTGATGCTATTAATGTTATTGATGTTATTGATGCTATTGATGTTATTGATGCTATTGATGTTATTATGCTATTGATGTTATTGATGCTATTGATGGTATTGATGCTATTGATGCTATTGATGCTATTGATGTTATTGATGCCATTGATGCTATTGATGCTATTGATGTTATTGATGTTATTATGCTATTGATGTTATTGATGCTATTGATGGTATTGATGCTATTGATGCTATTGATGCTATTGATGTTATTGATGCTATTGATGCTATTGATGCTATTGATGTTATTGATGCTATTGATGCTATTGATGCTATTGATGTTATTGATGCTATTGATGCTATTGATGCTGTTGATGTTATTGATGTTATTGATGCTATTGATGTTATTGATGTTATTGATGTTATTGATGCTATTGATGTTATTGATGTTATTGATGCTATTGATGCTATTGATGCTATTGATGTTATTGATGCTAATGATGTTATTGATGCTATTGATGTTATTGATGCTATTAATGTTATTGATGTTATTGATGTTATTGATGCTATTGATGTTATTATGCTATTGATGTTATTGATGCTATTGATGGTATTGATGCTATTGATGCTATTGATGCTATTGATGTTATTGATGCCATTGATGCTATTGATGCTATTGATGTTATTGATGTTATTATGCTATTGATGTTATTGATGCTATTGATGGTATTGATGCTATTGATGCTATTGATGCTATTGATGTTATTGATGCTATTGATGCTATTGATGCTATTGATGTTATTGATGCTATTGATGCTAATGATGCTATTGATGTTATTGATGCTATTGATGCTATTGATGCTGTTGATGTTATTGATGTTATTGATGCTATTGATGTTATTGATGTTATTGATGTTATTGATGCTATTGATGTTATTGATGTTATTGATGCTATTGATGCTATTGATGTTATTGATGCTAATGATGTTATTGATGCTATTGATGTTATTGATGCTATTAATGTTATTGATGTTATTGATGTTATTGATGCTATTGATGTTATTGATGTTATTGATGTTATTGATATTATTGATGCTATTGATGCTATTGATGCTATTGATGCTATTGATGTTATTGATGCTATTGATGTTATTGATGCTATTGATGCTATTGATGTTATTGATGCTATTGATGTTATTGATGCTATTGATGCTATTGATGCTATTAATGTTATTGATGTTATTGATGCTATTGATGTTATTGATGCTATTGATGTTATTGATGCTATTGATGTTATTGATGCTATTGATGGTATTGATGCTATTGATGCTATTGATGCTATTGATGTTATTGATGCTATTGATGCTATTGATGCTATTGATGTTATTGATGCTATTGATGTTATTGATGCTATTGATGCTATTGATGTTATTGATGCTATTGATGTTATTGATGCTATTGATGCTATTGATGCTATTAATGTTATTGATGTTATTGATGCTATTGATGTTATTGATGCTATTGATGTTATTATGCTATTGATGTTATTGATGCTATTGATGGTATTGATGCTATTGATGCTATTGATGCTATTGATGTTATTGATGCTATTGATGCTATTGATGCTATTGATGTTATTGATGCTATTGATGCTATTGATGCTATTGATGTTATTGATGCTATTGATGCTATTGATGCTGTTGATGTTATTGATGTTATTGATGCTATTGATGTTATTGATGCTATTGATGCTATTGATGTTATTGATGCTATTGATGTTATTGATGCTATTGATGCTATTGATGCTATTAATGTTATTGATGTTATTGATGCTATTGATGTTATTGATGCTATTGATGTTATTATGCTATTGATGTTATTGATGCTATTGATGGTATTGATGCTATTGATGCTATTGATGCTATTGATGTTATTGATGCTATTGATGCTATTGATGCTATTGATGTTATTGATGCTATTGATGCTATTGATGCTATTGATGTTATTGATGCTATTGATGCTATTGATGCTGTTGATGTTATTGATGTTATTGATGCTATTGATGTTATTGATGTTATTGATGTTATTGATGCTATTGATGTTATTGATGTTATTGATGCTATTGATGCTATTGATGCTATTGATGTTATTGATGCTAATGATGTTATTGATGTTATTGATGCTATTGATGTTATTGATGTTATTGATGCTATTGATGCTATTGATGCTATTGATGTTATTGATGCTAATGATGTTATTGATGCTATTGATGTTATTGATGCTATTAATGTTATTGATGTTATTGATGTTATTGATGCTATTAATGCTATTAATGTTATTGATGCTATTGATGCTATTGATGCTATTGATGCTATTGATGTTATTGATGCTATTGATGTTATTGATGCTATTGATGCTATTGATGTTATTGATGCTATTGATGTTATTGATGCTATTGATGCTATTGATGCCATTAATGTTATTGATGTTATTGATGCTATTGATGTTATTGATGCTATTGATGTTATTATGCTATTGATGTTATTGATGCTATTGATGGTATTGATGCTATTGATGCTATTGATGCTATTGATGTTATTGATGCTATTGATGCTATTGATGCTATTGATGTTATTGATGCTATTGATGCTATTGATGCTATTGATGTTATTGATGCTATTGATGCTATTGATGCTGTTGATGTTATTGATGTTATTGATGCTATTGATGTTATTGATGTTATTGATGTTATTGATGCTATTGATGTTATTGATGTTATTGATGCTATTGATGCTATTGATGCTATTGATGTTATTGATGCTAATGATGTTATTGATGCTATTGATGTTATTGATGCTATTAATGTTATTGATGTTATTGATGTTATTGATGCTATTGATGTTATTGATGTTATTGATGTTATTGATGTTATTGATGTTTTTGATGTTATTGATGTTATTGATGTTATTAATGTTATTGATGTTATTGATGTTATTGATGTTATTGATGCTATTGATGTTATTGATGTTATTGATGTTATTGATGCTATTGATGCTATTGATGCTATTGATGTTATTGATGTTATTGATGTTATTGATGTTATTGATGTTATTAATGTTATTGATGTTATTGATGTTATTGATGTTATTGATGCTATTGATGTTATTGATGTTATTGATGTTATTGATGCTATTGATGTTATTGATGCTATTGATGTTATTGATGTTATTGATGCTATTGATGCTATTGATGTTATTGATGCTAATGATGTTATTGATGCTATTGATGTTATTGATGCTATTAATGTTATTGATGTTATTGATGCTATTGATGCTATTGATGCTATTGATGTTATTGATCTTATTGATGCTATTGATGTTATTGATGTTATTGATGCTATTGATGCTATTGATGTTATTGATGTTATTAATGTTATTAATGTTATTGATGCTATTGATGCTATTGATGTTATTAATGTTATTGATGCTATTGATGTTATTGATGTTATTGATGCTATTGATGTTATTGATGCTATTGATGTTATTGATGCTATTGATGTTATTGATGCTATTGATGTTATTGATGTTATTGATGCTATTGATGTTATTGATGCTATTGATGTTATTGATGCTATTGATGCTATTGATGTTATTGATGCTATTGATGCTATTGATGCTAGTGATGTTATTGATGCTATTGATGTTATTGATGCTATTGATGTTATTGATGCTATTGATGTTATTGATGCTATTGATGGTATTGATGCTATTGATGCTATTGATGCTATTGATGTTATTGATGCTATTGATGCTATTGATGCTATTGATGTTATTGATGCTATTGATGTTATTGATGCTATTGATGCTATTGATGTTATTGATGCTATTGATGTTATTGATGCTATTGATGCTATTGATGCTATTAATGTTATTGATGTTATTGATGCTATTGATGTTATTGATGCTATTGATGTTATTATGCTATTGATGTTATTGATGCTATTGATGGTATTGATGCTATTGATGCTATTGATGCTATTGATGTTATTGATGCTATTGATGCTATTGATGCTATTGATGTTATTGATGCTATTGATGCTATTGATGCTATTGATGTTATTGATGCTATTGATGCTATTGATGCTGTTGATGTTATTGATGTTATTGATGCTATTGATGTTATTGATGTTATTGATGTTATTGATGCTATTGATGTTATTGATGTTATTGATGCTATTGATGCTATTGATGCTATTGATGTTATTGATGCTAATGATGTTATTGATGCTATTGATGTTATTGATGCTATTAATGTTATTGATGTTATTGATGTTATTGATGCTATTGATGTTATTGATGTTATTGATGTTATTGATGTTATTGATGCTATTGATGCTATTGATGCTATTGATGCTATTGATGTTATTGATGCTATTGATGTTATTGATGCTATTGATGCTATTGATGTTATTGATGCTATTGATGTTATTGATGCTATTGATGCTATTGATGCTATTAATGCTATTGATGTTATTAATGCTGTTGATGCTATTGATGTTTTTGATGCTATTGATGCTATTGATGATATTAATGCTATTGATGCTATTAATGTTATTGATGATATTGATGTTATTGATGTTATTGATGTTATTGATGTTATTGATGCTATTGATGTTATTGATGCTATTAATGTTATTGATGCTATTGATGCTATTGATGCTATTGATGTTATTGATGTTATTGATGCTATTGATGCTATTGATGTTATTGATGCTATTGATGCTATTGATGCTATTGATGTTATTGATGTTATTGATGCTATTGATGCTATTAATGTTATTGATGTTATTGATGCTATTGATGTTATTGATGCTATTGATGTTATTGATGCTATTGCTGTTATTGATGCTATTGATGGTATTGATGCTATTGATGCTATTGATGCTATTGATGTTATTGATGCTATTGATGCTATTGATGCTATTGATGTTATTGATGCTATTGATGTTATTGATGCTATTGATGTTATTGATGCTATTGATGGTATTGATGCTATTGATGCTATTGATGCTATTGATGTTATTGATGCTATTGATGCTATTGATGCTATTGATGTTATTGATGCTATTGATGTTATTGATGCTATTGATGTTATTGATGCTATTGATGCTATTGATGCTATTGATGTTATTGATGCTATTGATGTTATTGATGCTATTGATGCTATTGATGCTATTAATACTATTGATGTTATTAATGCTGTTGATGCTATTGATGTTTTTGATGCTATTGATGCTATTGATGATATTAATGCTATTGATGCTATTAATGTTATTGATGATATTGATGTTATTGATGTTATTGATGTTATTGATGTTATTGATGCTATTGATGTTATTGATGCTATTAATGTTATTGATGCTATTGATGCTATTGATGCTATTGATGTTATTGATGTTATTGATGCTATTGATGCTATTGATGTTATTGATGCTATTGATGCTATTGATGCTATTGATGTTATTGATGTTATTGATGCTATTGATGCTATTAATGTTATTGATGTTATTGATGCTATTGATGTTATTGATGCTATTGATGTTATTGATGCTATTGATGTTATTGATGCTATTGATGGTATTGATGCTATTGATGCTATTGATGCTATTGATGTTATTGATGCTATTGATGCTATTGATGCTATTGATGTTATTGATGCTATTGATGTTATTGATGCTATTGATGCTATTGATGTTATTGATGCTATTGATGTTATTGATGCTATTGATGCTATTGATGCTATTAATGTTATTGATGTTATTGATGCTATTGATGTTATTGATGCTATTGATGTTATTATGCTATTGATGTTATTGATGCTATTGATGGTATTGATGCTATTGATGCTATTGATGCTATTGATGTTATTGATGCTATTGATGCTATTGATGCTATTGATGTTATTGATGCTATTGATGCTATTGATGCTATTGATGTTATTGATGCTATTGATGCTATTGATGTTATTGATGCTATTGATGTTATTGATGTTATTGATGCTATTGATGCTATTGATGTTATTGATGCTAATGATGTTATTGATGCTATTGATGTTATTGATGCTATTAATGTTATTGATGTTATTGATGCTATTGATGCTATTGATGCTATTGATGTTATTGATCTTATTGATGCTATTGATGTTATTGATGTTATTGATGCTATTGATGCTATTGATGTTATTGATGTTATTAATGTTATTAATGTTATTGATGCTATTGATGCTATTGATGTTATTAATGTTATTGATGCTATTGATGTTATTGATGTTATTGATGCTATTGATGTTATTGATGCTATTGATGTTATTGATGCTATTGATGTTATTGATGCTATTGATGTTATTGATGTTATTGATGCTATTGATGTTATTGATGCTATTAATGTTATTGATGTTATTGATGTTATTGATGCTATTGATGTTATTGATGTTATTGATGTTATTGATGTTATTGATGTTATTGATGTTATTGATGTTATTGATGTTATTGATGTTATTAATGTTATTGATGTTATTGATGTTATTGATGTTATTGATGCTATTGATGTTATTGATGCTATTGATGTTATTGATGCTATTGATGTTATTGATGCTATTGATGGTATTGATGCTATTGATGCTATTGATGCTATTGATGTTATTGATGCTATTGATGCTATTGATGCTATTGATGTTATTGATGCTATTGATGTTATTGATGCTATTGATGCTATTGATGTTATTGATGCTATTGATGTTATTGATGCTATTGATGCTATTGATGCTATTAATGTTATTGATGTTATTGATGCTATTGATGTTATTGATGCTATTGATGTTATTATGCTATTGATGTTATTGATGCTATTGATGGTATTGATGTTATTGATGCTATTGATGCTATTGATGCTATTGATGTTATTGATGCTATTGATGCTATTGATGCTATTGATGCTATTGATGTTATTGATGCTATTGATGTTATTGATGCTATTGATGCTATTGATGTTATTGATGCTATTGATGTTATTGATGCTATTGATGCTATTGATGCTATTAATGCTATTGATGTTATTAATGCTGTTGATGCTATTGATGTTTTTGATGCTATTGATGCTATTGATGATATTAATGCTATTGATGCTATTAATGTTATTGATGATATTGATGTTATTGATGTTATTGATGTTATTGATGTTATTGATGCTATTGATGTTATTGATGCTATTAATGTTATTGATGCTATTGATGCTATTGATGCTATTGATGTTATTGATGTTATTGATGCTATTGATGCTATTGATGTTATTGATGCTATTGATGCTATTGATGCTATTGATGTTATTGATGTTATTGATGCTATTGGTGCTATTAATGTTATTGATGTTATTGATGCTATTGATGTTATTGATGCTATTGATGTTATTGATGCTATTGATGTTATTGATGCTATTGATGGTATTGATGCTATTGATGCTATTGATGCTATTGATGTTATTGATGCTATTGATGCTATTGATGCTATTGATGTTATTGATGCTATTGATGTTATTGATGCTATTGATGCTATTGATGTTATTGATGCTATTGATGTTATTGATGCTATTGATGCTATTGATGCTATTAATGTTATTGATGTTATTGATGCTATTGATGTTATTGATGCTATTGATGTTATTATGCTATTGATGTTATTGATGCTATTGATGGTATTGATGCTATTGATGCTATTGATGCTATTGATGTTATTGATGCTATTGATGCTATTGATGCTATTGATGTTATTGATGCTATTGATGCTATTGATGCTATTGATGTTATTGATGCTATTGATGCTATTGATGCTGTTGATGTTATTGATGTTATTGATGCTATTGATGTTATTGATGTTATTGATGTTATTGATGCTATTGATGTTATTGATGTTATTGATGCTATTGATGCTATTGATGCTATTGATGTTATTGATGCTAATGATGTTATTGATGCTATTGATGTTATTGATGCTATTAATGTTATTGATGTTATTGATGTTATTGATGCTATTGATGTTATTGATGTTATTGATGTTATTGATGTTATTGATGCTATTGATGCTATTGATGCTATTGATGCTATTGATGTTATTGATGCTATTGATGTTATTGATGCTATTGATGCTATTGATGTTATTGATGCTATTGATGTTATTGATGCTATTGATGCTATTGATGCTATTAATGTTATTGATGTTATTGATGCTATTAATGTTATTGATGCTATTGATGCTATTGATGCTATTGATGTTATTGATGTTATTGATGCTATTGATGCTATTGATGCTATTAATGTTATTAATGTTATTGATGCTATTGATGTTATTGATGCTATTGATGTTATTGATGCTATTGATGTTATTGATGCTATTGATGGTATTGATGCTATTGATGCTATTGATGCTATTGATGTTATTGATGCTATTGATGCTATTGATGCTATTGATGTTATTGATGCTATTGATGTTATTGATGCTATTGATGCTATTGATGTTATTGATGCTATTGATGTTATTGATGCTATTGATGCTATTGATGCTATTAATGTTATTGATGTTATTGATGCTATTGATGTTATTGATGCTATTGATGTTATTATGCTATTGATGTTATTGATGCTATTGATGGTATTGATGCTATTAATGCTATTGATGCTATTGATGTTATTGATGCTATTGATGCTATTGATGCTATTGATGTTATTGATGCTATTGATGTTATTGATGCTATTGATGTTATTGATGCTATTGATGCTATTGATGCTGTTGATGTTATTGATGTTATTGATGCTATTGATGTTATTGATGCTATTGATGTTATTGATGCTATTGATGTTATTGATGCTATTGATGGTATTGATGCTATTGATGCTATTGATGCTATTGATGTTATTGATGCTATTGATGCTATTGATGCTATTGATGTTATTGATGCTATTGATGCTATTAATGTTATTGATGTTATTGATGCTATTAATGTTATTGATGCTATTGATGCTATTGATGCTATTGATGTTATTGATGTTATTGATGCTATTGATGCTATTGATGTTATTGATGCTATTGATGCTATTGATGCTATTGATGTTATTGATGTTATTGATGCTATTGATGCTATTAATGTTATTAATGTTATTGATGCTATTGATGTTATTGATGCTATTGATGTTATTGATGCTATTGATGTTATTGATGCTATTGATGGTATTGATGCTATTGATGCTATTGATGCTATTGATGTTATTGATGCTATTGATGCTATTGATGCTATTGATGTTATTGATGCTATTGATGTTATTGATGTTATTGATGCTATTGATGCTATTGATGCTATTGATGTTATTGATGCTAATGATGTTATTGATGCTATTGATGTTATTGATGCTATTAATGTTATTGATGTTATTGATGTTATTGATGCTATTGATGTTATTGATGTTATTGATGTTATTGATGTTATTGATGCTATTGATGCTATTGATGCTATTGATGCTATTGATGTTATTGATGCTATTGATGTTATTGATGCTATTGATGCTATTGATGTTATTGATGCTATTGATGTTATTGATGCTATTGATGCTATTGATGCTATTAATGTTATTGATGTTATTGATGCTATTGATGTTATTGATGCTATTGATGTTATTGATGCTATTGATGTTATTGATGCTATTGATGGTATTGATGCTATTGATGCTATTGATGCTATTGATGTTATTGATGCTATTGATGCTATTGATGCTATTGATGTTATTGATGCTATTGATGTTATTGATGCTATTGATGCTATTGATGTTATTGATGCTATTGATGTTATTGATGCTATTGATGCTATTGATGCTATTAATGTTATTGATGTTATTGATGCTATTGATGTTATTGATGCTATTGATGTTATTATGCTATTGATGTTATTGATGCTATTGATGGTATTGATGCTATTGATGCTATTGATGCTATTGATGTTATTGATGCTATTGATGCTATTGATGCTATTGATGTTATTGATGCTATTGATGCTATTGATGCTATTGATGTTATTGATGCTATTGATGCTATTGATGCTGTTGATGTTATTGATGTTATTGATGCTATTGATGTTATTGATGCTATTGATGCTATTGATGTTATTGATGCTATTGATGCTATTGATGCTATTGATGTTATTGATGCTATTGATGCTATTGATGCTGTTGATGTTATTGATGTTATTGATGCTATTGATGTTATTGATGCTATTGATGCTATTGATGTTATTGATGCTATTGATGCTATTGATGCTATTGATGTTATTGATGCTATTGATGCTATTGATGCTATTGATGTTATTGATGCTATTGATGCTATTGATGCTGTTGATGTTATTGATGTTATTGATGCTATTGATGTTATTGATGCTATTGATGCTATTGATGTTATTGATGCTATTGATGCTATTGATGCTATTGATGTTATTGATGCTATTGATGCTATTGATGCTGTTGATGTTATTGATGTTATTGATGCTATTGATGTTATTGATGTTATTGATGTTATTGATGCTATTGATGTTATTGATGTTATTGATGCTATTGATGCTATTGATGCTATTGATGCTATTGATGTTATTGATGCTATTGATGTTATTGATGCTATTGATGCTATTGATGTTATTGATGCTATTGATGTTATTGATGCTATTGATGCTATTGATGCTATTAATGTTATTGATGTTATTGATGCTATTGATGTTATTGATGCTATTGATGTTATTGATGCTATTGATGTTATTGATGCTATTGATGGTAATGATGCTATTGATGCTATTGATGCTATTGATGTTATTGATGCTATTGATGCTATTGATGCTATTGATGTTATTGATGCTATTGATGTTATTGATGCTATTATGCTATTGATGTTATTGATGCTATTGATGTTATTGATGCTATTGATGCTATTGATGCTATTAATGTTATTGATGTTATTGATGCTATTGATGTTATTGATGCTATTGATGTTATTGATGCTATTGATGTTATTGATGCTATTGATGGTAATGATGCTATTGATGCTATTGATGCTATTGATGTTATTGATGCTATTGATGCTATTGATGCTATTGATGTTATTGATGCTATTGATGTTATTGATGCTATTGATGCTATTGATGCTATTAATGTTATTGATGTTATTGATGCTATTGATGTTATTATGCTATTGATGTTATTGATGCTATTGATGGTATTGATGCTATTGATGCTATTGATGCTATTGATGTTATTGATGCCATTGATGCTATTGATGCTATTGATGTTATTGATGTTATTATGCTATTGATGTTATTGATGCTATTGATGGTATTGATGCTATTGATGCTATTGATGCTATTGATGTTATTGATGCTATTGATGTTATTGATGCTATTGATGCTATTGATGCTATTGATGTTATTGATGCTATTGATGCTATTGATGCTATTGATGTTATTGATGCTATTGATGCTATTGATGCTGTTGATGTTATTGATGTTATTGATGCTATTGATGTTATTGATGTTATTGATGTTATTGATGCTATTGATGTTATTGATGTTATTGATGCTATTGATGCTATTGATGCTATTGATGTTATTGATGCTAATGATGTTATTGATGCTATTGATGTTATTGATGCTATTAATGTTATTGATGTTATTGATGTTATTGATGCTATTGATGTTATTGATGTTATTGATGTTATTGATGTTATTGATGCTATTGATGCTATTGATGCTATTGATGCTATTGATGTTATTGATGCTATTGATGTTATTGATGCTATTGATGCTATTGATGTTATTGATGCTATTGATGTTATTGATGCTATTGATGCTATTGATGCTATTAATGTTATTGATGTTATTGATGCTATTGATGTTATTGATGCTATTGATGTTATTGATGCTATTGATGTTATTGATGCTATTGATGGTATTGATGCTATTGATGCTATTGATGCTATTGATGTTATTGATGCTATTGATGCTATTGATGCTATTGATGTTATTGATGCTATTGATGTTATTGATGCTATTGATGCTATTGATGTTATTGATGCTATTGATGTTATTGATGCTATTGATGCTATTGATGCTATTAATGTTATTGATGTTATTGATGCTATTGATGTTATTGTTGCTATTGATGTTATTATGCTATTGATGTTATTGATGCTATTGATGGTATTGATGCTATTGATGCTATTGATGCTATTGATGTTATTGATGCTATTGATGCTATTGATGCTATTGATGTTATTGATGCTATTGATGCTATTGATGCTATTGATGTTATTGATGCTATTGATGCTATTGATGCTGTTGATGTTATTGATGTTATTGATGCTATTGATGTTATTGATGCTATTGATGCTATTGATGTTATTGATGCTATTGATGTTATTGATGCTATTGATGCTATTGATGCTATTAATGTTATTGATGTTATTGATGCTATTGATGTTATTGATGCTATTGATGTTATTATGCTATTGATGTTATTGATGCTATTGATGCTATTGATGCTATTGATGCTATTGATGTTATTGATGCTATTGATGCTATTGATGCTATTGATGTTATTGATGCTATTGATGCTATTGATGCTATTGATGTTATTGATGCTATTGATGCTATTGATGCTGTTGATGTTATTGATGTTATTGATGCTATTGATGTTATTGATGTTATTGATGTTATTGATGCTATTGATGTTATTGATGTTATTGATGCTATTGATGCTATTGATGCTATTGATGTTATTGATGCTAATGATGTTATTGATGTTATTGATGCTATTGATGTTATTGATGTTATTGATGCTATTGATGCTATTGATGCTATTGATGTTATTGATGCTAATGATGTTATTGATGCTATTGATGTTATTGATGCTATTAATGTTATTGATGTTATTGATGTTATTGATGCTATTAATGCTATTAATGTTATTGATGCTATTGATGCTATTGATGCTATTGATGCTATTGATGTTATTGATGCTATTGATGTTATTGATGCTATTGATGCTATTGATGTTATTGATGCTATTGATGTTATTGATGCTATTGATGCTATTGATGCTATTAATGTTATTGATGTTATTGATGCTATTGATGTTATTGATGCTATTGATGTTATTATGCTATTGATGTTATTGATGCTATTGATGGTATTGATGCTATTGATGCTATTGATGCTATTGATGTTATTGATGCTATTGATGCTATTGATGCTATTGATGTTATTGATGCTATTGATGCTATTGATGCTATTGATGTTATTGATGCTATTGATGCTATTGATGCTGTTGATGTTATTGATGTTATTGATGCTATTGATGTTATTGATGTTATTGATGTTATTGATGCTATTGATGTTATTGATGTTATTGATGCTATTGATGCTATTGATGCTATTGATGTTATTGATGCTAATGATGTTATTGATGCTATTGATGTTATTGATGCTATTAATGTTATTGATGTTATTGATGTTATTGATGCTATTGATGTTATTGATGTTATTGATGTTATTGATGTTATTGATGTTTTTGATGTTATTGATGTTATTGATGTTATTAATGTTATTGATGTTATTGATGTTATTGATGTTATTGATGCTATTGATGTTATTGATGTTATTGATGTTATTGATGCTATTGATGCTATTGATGCTATTGATGTTATTGATGTTATTGATGTTATTGATGTTATTGATGTTATTAATGTTATTGATGTTATTGATGTTATTGATGTTATTGATGCTATTGATGTTATTGATGTTATTGATGTTATTGATGCTATTGATGTTATTGATGCTATTGATGTTATTGATGTTATTGATGCTATTGATGCTATTGATGTTATTGATGCTAATGATGTTATTGATGCTATTGATGTTATTGATGCTATTAATGTTATTGATGTTATTGATGCTATTGATGCTATTGATGCTATTGATGTTATTGATCTTATTGATGCTATTGATGTTATTGATGTTATTGATGCTATTGATGCTATTGATGTTATTGATGTTATTAATGTTATTAATGTTATTGATGCTATTGATGCTATTGATGTTATTAATGTTATTGATGCTATTGATGTTATTGATGTTATTGATGCTATTGATGTTATTGATGCTATTGATGTTATTGATGCTATTGATGTTATTGATGCTATTGATGTTATTGATGTTATTGATGCTATTGATGTTATTGATGCTATTGATGTTATTGATGCTATTGATGTTATTGATGCTATTGATGCTATTGATGTTATTGATGCTATTGATGCTATTGATGCTAGTGATGTTATTGATGCTATTGATGCTATTGATGTTATTGATGCTATTGATGTTATTGATGCTATTGATGTTATTGATGCTATTGATGGTATTGATGCTATTGATGCTATTGATGCTATTGATGTTATTGATGCTATTGATGCTATTGATGCTATTGATGTTATTGATGCTATTGATGTTATTGATGCTATTGATGCTATTGATGTTATTGATGCTATTGATGTTATTGATGCTATTGATGCTATTGATGCTATTAATGTTATTGATGTTATTGATGCTATTGATGTTATTGATGCTATTGATGTTATTATGCTATTGATGTTATTGATGCTATTGATGGTATTGATGCTATTGATGCTATTGATGCTATTGATGTTATTGATGCTATTGATGCTATTGATGCTATTGATGTTATTGATGCTATTGATGCTATTGATGCTATTGATGTTATTGATGCTATTGATGCTATTGATGCTGTTGATGTTATTGATGTTATTGATGCTATTGATGTTATTGATGTTATTGATGTTATTGATGCTATTGATGTTATTGATGTTATTGATGCTATTGATGCTATTGATGCTATTGATGTTATTGATGCTAATGATGTTATTGATGCTATTGATGTTATTGATGCTATTAATGTTATTGATGTTATTGATGTTATTGATGCTATTGATGTTATTGATGTTATTGATGTTATTGATGTTATTGATGCTATTGATGCTATTGATGCTATTGATGCTATTGATGTTATTGATGCTATTGATGTTATTGATGCTATTGATGCTATTGATGTTATTGATGCTATTGATGTTATTGATGCTATTGATGCTATTGATGCTATTAATGCTATTGATGTTATTAATGCTGTTGATGCTATTGATGTTTTTGATGCTATTGATGCTATTGATGATATTAATGCTATTGATGCTATTAATGTTATTGATGATATTGATGTTATTGATGTTATTGATGTTATTGATGTTATTGATGCTATTGATGTTATTGATGCTATTAATGTTATTGATGCTATTGATGCTATTGATGCTATTGATGTTATTGATGTTATTGATGCTATTGATGCTATTGATGTTATTGATGCTATTGATGCTATTGATGCTATTGATGTTATTGATGTTATTGATGCTATTGATGCTATTAATGTTATTGATGTTATTGATGCTATTGATGTTATTGATGCTATTGATGTTATTGATGCTATTGCTGTTATTGATGCTATTGATGGTATTGATGCTATTGATGCTATTGATGCTATTGATGTTATTGATGCTATTGATGCTATTGATGCTATTGATGTTATTGATGCTATTGATGTTATTGATGCTATTGATGTTATTGATGCTATTGATGGTATTGATGCTATTGATGCTATTGATGCTATTGATGTTATTGATGCTATTGATGCTATTGATGCTATTGATGTTATTGATGCTATTGATGTTATTGATGCTATTGATGTTATTGATGCTATTGATGCTATTGATGCTATTGATGTTATTGATGCTATTGATGTTATTGATGCTATTGATGCTATTGATGCTATTAATACTATTGATGTTATTAATGCTGTTGATGCTATTGATGTTTTTGATGCTATTGATGCTATTGATGATATTAATGCTATTGATGCTATTAATGTTATTGATGATATTGATGTTATTGATGTTATTGATGTTATTGATGTTATTGATGCTATTGATGTTATTGATGCTATTGATGCTATTGATGCTATTGATGTTATTGATGCTATTGATGTTATTGATGCTATTAATGTTATTGATGCTATTGATGCTATTGATGCTATTGATGTTATTGATGTTATTGATGCTATTGATGCTATTGATGTTATTGATGCTATTGATGCTATTGATGCTATTGATGTTATTGATGCTATTGATGTTATTGATGCTATTGATGGTATTGATGCTATTGATGCTATTGATGCTATTGATGTTATTGATGCTATTGATGCTATTGATGCTATTGATGTTATTGATGCTATTGATGTTATTGATGCTATTAATGTTATTGATGCTATTGATGCTATTGATGCTATTGATGTTATTGATGTTATTGATGCTATTGATGCTATTGATGTTATTGATGCTATTGATGCTATTGATGCTATTGATGTTATTGATGTTATTGATGCTATTGATGCTATTAATGTTATTGATGTTATTGATGCTATTGATGTTATTGATGCTATTGATGTTATTGATGCTATTGATGTTATTGATGCTATTGATGGTATTGATGCTATTGATGCTATTGATGCTATTGATGTTATTGATGCTATTGATGCTATTGATGCTATTGATGTTATTGATGCTATTGATGTTATTGATGCTATTGATGTTATTGATGCTATTGATGGTATTGATGCTATTGATGCTATTGATGCTATTGATGTTATTGATGCTATTGATGGTATTGATGCTATTGATGCTATTGATGCTATTGATGTTATTGATGCTATTGATGCTATTGATGCTATTGATGTTATTGATGCTATTGATGTTATTGATGCTATTGATGTTATTGATGCTATTGATGGTATTGATGCTATTGATGCTATTGATGCTATTGATGTTATTGATGCTATTGATGCTATTGATGCTATTGATGCTATTGATGTTATTGATGCTATTGATGCTATTGATGTTATTGATGTTATTGATGCTATTGATGCTATTGATGTTATTGATGCTATTGATGCTATTGATGCTATTGATGTTATTGATGTTATTGATGCTATTGATGCTATTAATGTTATTGATGTTATTGATGCTATTGATGTTATTGATGCTATTGATGTTATTGATGCTATTGATGTTATTGATGCTATTGATGGTATTGATGCTATTGATGCTATTGATGCTATTGATGTTATTGATGCTATTGATGCTATTGATGCTATTGATGTTATTGATGCTATTGATGTTATTGATGCTATTGATGCTATTGATGTTATTGATGCTATTGATGTTATTGATGCTATTGATGCTATTGATGCTATTAATGTTATTGATGTTATTGATGCTATTGATGTTATTGATGCTATTGATGTTATTATGCTATTGATGTTATTGATGCTATTGATGGTATTGATGCTATTGATGCTATTGATGCTATTGATGTTATTGATGCTATTGATGCTATTGATGCTATTGATGTTATTGATGCTATTGATGCTATTGATGCTATTGATGTTATTGATGCTATTGATGCTATTGATGCTGTTGATGTTATTGATGTTATTGATGCTATTGATGTTATTGATGTTATTGATGTTATTGATGCTATTGATGTTATTGATGTTATTGATGCTATTGATGCTATTGATGCTATTGATGTTATTGATGCTAATGATGTTATTGATGCTATTGATGTTATTGATGCTATTAATGTTATTGATGTTATTGATGTTATTGATGCTATTGATGTTATTGATGTTATTGATGTTATTGATGTTATTGATGCTATTGATGCTATTGATGCTATTGATGCTATTGATGTTATTGATGCTATTGATGTTATTGATGCTATTGATGCTATTGATGTTATTGATGCTATTGATGTTATTGATGCTATTGATGCTATTGATGCTATTAATGTTATTGATGTTATTGATGCTATTGATGTTATTGATGCTATTGATGTTATTGATGCTATTGATGTTATTGATGCTATTGATGGTATTGATGCTATTGATGCTATTGATGCTATTGATGTTATTGATGCTATTGATGCTATTGATGCTATTGATGTTATTGATGCTATTGATGTTATTGATGCTATTGATGCTATTGATGTTATTGATGCTATTGATGTTATTGATGCTATTGATGCTATTGATGCTATTAATGTTATTGATGTTATTGATGCTATTGATGTTATTGATGCTATTGATGTTATTATGCTATTGATGTTATTGATGCTATTGATGGTATTGATGCTATTGATGCTATTGATGCTATTGATGTTATTGATGCTATTGATGCTATTGATGCTATTGATGTTATTGATGCTATTGATGCTATTGATGCTATTGATGTTATTGATGCTATTGATGCTATTGATGCTGTTGATGTTATTGATGTTATTGATGCTATTGATGTTATTGATGCTATTGATGCTATTGATGTTATTGATGCTATTGATGCTATTGATGCTATTGATGTTATTGATGCTATTGATGCTATTGATGCTGTTGATGTTATTGATGTTATTGATGCTATTGATGTTATTGATGCTATTGATGCTATTGATGTTATTGATGCTATTGATGCTATTGATGCTATTGATGTTATTGATGCTATTGATGCTATTGATGCTATTGATGTTATTGATACTATTGATGCTATTGATGCTGTTGATGTTATTGATGTTATTGATGCTATTGATGTTATTGATGCTATTGATGCTATTGATGTTATTGATGCTATTGATGCTATTGATGCTATTGATGTTAT
This sequence comes from Altica lythri, assembly GCA_964028335.1. Lineage (NCBI taxonomy): Eukaryota > Metazoa > Arthropoda > Insecta > Coleoptera > Chrysomelidae > Altica > Altica lythri. The sequence goes on along the minus strand of CAXIIO010000709.1, from coordinate 5,803 downwards.
TGATGCTATTGATGCTATTGATGCTGTTGATGTTATTGATGTTATTGATGCTATTGATGTTATTGATGTTATTGATGTTATTGATGCTATTGATGTTATTGATGTTATTGATGCTATTGATGCTATTGATGCTATTGATGCTATTGATGTTATTGATGCTATTGATGTTATTGATGCTATTGATGCTATTGATGTTATTGATGCTATTGATGTTATTGATGCTATTGATGCTATTGATGCTATTAATGTTATTGATGTTATTGATGCTATTGATGTTATTGATGCTATTGATGTTATTGATGCTATTGATGTTATTGATGCTATTGATGGTATTGATGCTATTGATGCTATTGATGCTATTGATGTTATTGATGCTATTGATGCTATTGATGCTATTGATGTTATTGATGCTATTGATGTTATTGATGCTATTGATGCTATTGATGTTATTGATGCTATTGATGTTATTGATGCTATTGATGCTATTGATGCTATTAATGTTATTGATGTTATTGATGCTATTGATGTTATTGATGCTATTGATGTTATTATGCTATTGATGTTATTGATGCTATTGATGGTATTGATGCTATTGATGCTATTGATGCTATTGATGTTATTGATGCTATTGATGCTATTGATGCTATTGATGTTATTGATGCTATTGATGTTATTGATGCTATTGATGCTATTGATGCTATTAATGTTATTGATGTTATTGATGCTATTGATGTTATTGATGCTATTGATGTTATTATGCTATTGATGTTATTGATGCTATTGATGGTATTGATGCTATTGATGCTATTGATGCTATTGATGTTATTGATGCTATTGATGCTATTGATGCTATTGATGTTATTGATGTTATTATGCTATTGATGTTATTGATGCTATTGATGGTATTGATGCTATTGATGCTATTGATGCTATTGATGTTATTGATGCTATTGATGCTATTGATGCTATTGATGTTATTGATGCTATTGATGCTATTGATGCTATTGATGTTATTGATGCTATTGATGCTATTGATGCTGTTGATGTTATTGATGTTATTGATGCTATTGATGTTATTGATGTTATTGATGTTATTGATACTATTGATGTTATTGATGTTATTGATGCTATTGATGCTATTGATGCTATTGATGTTATTGATGCTAATGATGTTATTGATGCTATTGATGTTATTGATGCTATTAATGTTATTGATGTTATTGATGTTATTGATGCTATTGATGTTATTGATGCTATTGATGCTATTGATGTTATTGATGCTATTGATGCTATTGATGCTATTGATGTTATTGATGCTATTGATGCTATTGATGCTATTGATGTTATTGATGCTAATGATGTTATTGATGCTATTGATGTTATTGATGCTATTAATGTTATTGATGTTATTGATGTTATTGATGCTATTGATGTTATTGATGTTATTGATGTTATTGATGTTATTGATGTTTTTGATGTTATTGATGTTATTGATGTTATTAATGTTATTGATGTTATTGATGTTATTGATGTTATTGATGCTATTGATGTTATTGATGTTATTGATGTTATTGATGCTATTGATGCTATTGATGCTATTGATGTTATTGATGTTATTGATGTTATTGATGTTATTGATGTTATTAATGTTATTGATGTTATTGATGTTATTGATGTTATTGATGCTATTGATGTTATTGATGTTATTGATGTTATTGATGCTATTGATGTTATTGATGCTATTGATGTTATTGATGTTATTGATGCTATTGATGCTATTGATGTTATTGATGCTAATGATGTTATTGATGCTATTGATGTTATTGATGCTATTAATGTTATTGATGTTATTGATGCTATTGATGCTATTGATGCTATTGATGTTATTGATCTTATTGATGCTATTGATGTTATTGATGTTATTGATGCTATTGATGCTATTGATGTTATTGATGTTATTAATGTTATTAATGTTATTGATGCTATTGATGCTATTGATGTTATTAATGTTATTGATGCTATTGATGTTATTGATGTTATTGATGCTATTGATGTTATTGATGCTATTGATGTTATTGATGCTATTGATGTTATTGATGCTATTGATGTTATTGATGTTATTGATGCTATTGATGTTATTGATGCTATTGATGTTATTGATGCTATTGATGCTATTGATGTTATTGATGCTATTGATGCTATTGATGCTAGTGATGTTATTGATGCTATTGATGTTATTGATGCTATTGATGTTATTGATGCTATTGATGTTATTGATGCTATTGATGGTATTGATGCTATTGATGCTATTGATGCTATTGATGTTATTGATGCTATTGATGCTATTGATGCTATTGATGTTATTGATGCTATTGATGTTATTGATGCTATTGATGCTATTGATGTTATTGATGCTATTGATGTTATTGATGCTATTGATGCTATTGATGCTATTAATGTTATTGATGTTATTGATGCTATTGATGTTATTGATGCTATTGATGTTATTATGCTATTGATGTTATTGATGCTATTGATGGTATTGATGTTATTGATGCTATTGATGCTATTGATGCTATTGATGTTATTGATGCTATTGATGCTATTGATGCTATTGATGCTATTGATGTTATTGATGCTATTGATGTTATTGATGCTATTGATGCTATTGATGTTATTGATGCTATTGATGTTATTGATGCTATTGATGCTATTGATGCTATTAATGCTATTGATGTTATTAATGCTGTTGATGCTATTGATGCTTTTGATGCTATTGATGCTATTGATGATATTAATGCTATTGATGCTATTAATGTTATTGATGATATTGATGTTATTGATGTTATTGATGTTATTGATGTTATTGATGCTATTGATGTTATTGATGCTATTAATGTTATTGATGCTATTGATGCTATTGATGCTATTGATGTTATTGATGTTATTGATGCTATTGATGCTATTGATGTTATTGATGCTATTGATGCTATTGATGCTATTGATGTTATTGATGTTATTGATGCTATTGATGCTATTAATGTTATTGATGTTATTGATGCTATTGATGTTATTGATGCTATTGATGTTATTGATGCTATTGATGTTATTGATGCTATTGATGGTATTGATGCTATTGATGCTATTGATGCTATTGATGTTATTGATGCTATTGATGCTATTGATGCTATTGATGTTATTGATGCTATTGATGTTATTGATGCTATTGATGCTATTGATGTTATTGATGCTATTGATGTTATTGATGCTATTGATGCTATTGATGCTATTAATGTTATTGATGTTATTGATGCTATTGATGTTATTGATGCTATTGATGTTATTATGCTATTGATGTTATTGATGCTATTGATGGTATTGATGCTATTGATGCTATTGATGCTATTGATGTTATTGATGCTATTGATGCTATTGATGCTATTGATGTTATTGATGCTATTGATGCTATTGATGCTATTGATGTTATTGATGCTATTGATGCTATTGATGTTATTGATGCTATTGATGTTATTGATGTTATTGATGCTATTGATGCTATTGATGTTATTGATGCTAATGATGTTATTGATGCTATTGATGTTATTGATGCTATTAATGTTATTGATGTTATTGATGCTATTGATGCTATTGATGCTATTGATGTTATTGATCTTATTGATGCTATTGATGTTATTGATGTTATTGATGCTATTGATGCTATTGATGTTATTGATGTTATTAATGTTATTAATGTTATTGATGCTATTGATGCTATTGATGTTATTAATGTTATTGATGCTATTGATGTTATTGATGTTATTGATGCTATTGATGTTATTGATGCTATTGATTTTATTGATGCTATTGATGTTATTGATGCTATTGATGTTATTGATGTTATTGATGCTATTGATGTTATTGATGCTATTAATGTTATTGATGTTATTGATGTTATTGATGCTATTGATGTTATTGATGTTATTGATGTTATTGATGTTATTGATGTTATTGATGTTATTGATGTTATTGATGTTATTGATGTTATTAATGTTATTGATGTTATTGATGTTATTGATGTTATTGATGCTATTGATGTTATTGATGCTATTGATGTTATTGATGCTATTGATGTTATTGATGCTATTGATGGTATTGATGCTATTGATGCTATTGATGCTATTGATGTTATTGATGCTATTGATGCTATTGATGCTATTGATGTTATTGATGCTATTGATGTTATTGATGCTATTGATGCTATTGATGTTATTGATGCTATTGATGTTATTGATGCTATTGATGCTATTGATGCTATTAATGTTATTGATGTTATTGATGCTATTGATGTTATTGATGCTATTGATGTTATTATGCTATTGATGTTATTGATGCTATTGATGGTATTGATGTTATTGATGCTATTGATGCTATTGATGCTATTGATGTTATTGATGCTATTGATGCTATTGATGCTATTGATGCTATTGATGTTATTGATGCTATTGATGTTATTGATGCTATTGATGCTATTGATGTTATTGATGCTATTGATGTTATTGATGCTATTGATGCTATTGATGCTATTAATGCTATTGATGTTATTAATGCTGTTGATGCTATTGATGTTTTTGATGCTATTGATGCTATTGATGATATTAATGCTATTGATGCTATTAATGTTATTGATGATATTGATGTTATTGATGTTATTGATGTTATTGATGTTATTAATGCTATTGATGTTATTGATGCTATTAATGTTATTGATGCTATTGATGCTATTGATGCTATTGATGTTATTGATGTTATTGATGCTATTGATGCTATTGATGTTATTGATGCTATTGATGCTATTGATGCTATTGATGTTATTGATGTTATTGATGCTATTGATGCTATTAATGTTATTGATGTTATTGATGCTATTGATGTTATTGATGCTATTGATGTTATTGATGCTATTGATGTTATTGATGCTATTGATGGTATTGATGCTATTGATGCTATTGATGCTATTGATGTTATTGATGCTATTGATGCTATTGATGCTATTGATGCTATTGATGTTATTGATGCTATTGATGTTATTGATGCTATTGATGCTATTGATGTTATTGATGCTATTGATGTTATTGATGCTATTGATGCTATTGATGCTATTAATGTTATTGATGTTATTGATGCTATTGATGTTATTGATGCTATTGATGTTATTATGCTATTGATGTTATTGATGCTATTGATGGTATTGATGCTATTGATGCTATTGATGCTATTGATGTTATTGATGCTATTGATGCTATTGATGCTATTGATGTTATTGATGCTATTGATGCTATTGATGCTATTGATGTTATTGATGCTATTGATGCTATTGATGCTGTTGATGTTATTGATGTTATTGATGCTATTGATGTTATTGATGTTATTGATGTTATTGATGCTATTGATGTTATTGATGTTATTGATGCTATTGATGCTATTGATGCTATTGATGTTATTGATGCTAATGATGTTATTGATGCTATTGATGTTATTGATGCTATTAATGTTATTGATGTTATTGATGTTATTGATGCTATTGATGTTATTGATGTTATTGATGTTATTGATGTTATTGATGCTATTGATGCTATTGATGCTATTGATGCTATTGATGTTATTGATGCTATTGATGTTATTGATGCTATTGATGCTATTGATGTTATTGATGCTATTGATGTTATTGATGCTATTGATGCTATTGATGCTATTAATGTTATTGATGTTATTGATGCTATTAATGTTATTGATGCTATTGATG
>CAXIIO010000708.1:0-21316 GCA_964028335.1 Altica lythri | reverse complement strand
TATCGGAGTCTTCTGATTTCATTCCTACAACGGTCAAGCGTCCATATAAATAATAATCTTTTGAGCGTCAAAGAAACATTCAGTTGCTAGCTATTAAAGCGTCAAACATATATATTGACTTATAAGCAATAAACACAAGAGAGTTTTGCTATGTTTCCAGACGATCTGAATGTATAAAAGTTAAAGACCACTATACAAAAAAAATAAATGCATATAATGACATCCCGAAATCAGACTTTTTTTGGATACCGTTGATATTAAACTGTTGTTATAAACTTACAAACATTAAAGGTCATTTTTCTATAAAGAATTATTAATTATTTAAAGAAACCACTGGAAGCCTGGTTCCTGTACTTTATTTATAATATCTCTATAGTCCAGAGTAGGGAATAACCAATTATTTCAATAGCAATACCTATCCAAAACTTACTGCATACTTTTTTGTTCATGAATTTCATTAACTTAATGATTTTATTAGTCAAAATATTAAAAATCAGTTAAATAAAAATAGTTCTTGGGTGTGAGAAACCAATTTTAATTTTTAGAGATCACCACAATGCATTTTTTCAAAAACGTTTGTTTTGATATTTAGTAATAATTATAACAAGAAAAACTAAAATTTTTAGAAATATAAAAATAAAGTTTTTTAAGGTAATTGAACAAGTTTTAATTTTGTATTTCAAAACATGTTCTAATAACAAAAAATAAAACATAGCATGGGGATAAAATAAACAGAAACAGATTTTTAGAAAATTAAACTTAAAATAAATAAATAAATAAGAATTGGTAAAAAAATGTTTTGAACTAGAAATTTTTAGACCATATATAGGGTTCGGTGGAAATCGGAGCTGTTCGGATCTATCTTATATTGACGCTGTAATAGCAAATATACAAAAAATTTAGTTTTTACCGATTATATTTAGTTGCTTAAATACGATTTTGTGGCGTCCTAAACAATACTTTCGTATATAAAGCAGCTTTTAGAGCGTCAGTCATGTAAAATTCGACATGTGCACTAGAAACAATTTAAATACATCGCATATACCCCTTGTAATCCTACAGTGTTCTTGTGTTCTTGTTAAGTTAAAAGATTAGTTTAGTTGAAGAGAAATATACAGGTAAGTGCTTTACTATTGAAAGTTTGTTTACTTAAAATAAAAATTTGGTGTGATGTAGTCAAAATTCAAATGTATTTAGTTTTTCTTTTAATTTAAGAAATCAATCTCTAGTTTTAACCCTGCAGTCGTCGCGCCAAGTCTAAGAGACCCGACGAAAATGTTTTGCTACCCCTTTATTAGTTGGGAGGGATTGGTGAACTGTGGTTTTTAGTAGCTTCCTATTTTATGTTATTTATTCGTTTTACAACAATTTGCAGCAGTTATTTTGTTTACAGTACTTGCAATAGTGCTTTGAGTCTGTGAGACTTGGCGCGACGGTTTGTGTAACAAAAAGTAACCGTTTGGTTAAAACATCGAAATTTAAGAAATGTGTAATAATTTTATTTTGGTAGGTATAAGTACCCACCGTTAGCATGGATAATGTAAAAAAGAATAAACGCAATTCACTAACACGAAAAGTCGTCCATCTTCTGTCATAGAGCATGTTTGGATTTCAGGAACATATAACGCTTGTCTCATATGTTCCCAAACAAGGAAAAAATGTTTTGTTGGCGTCAAGTAGGCACTATGACGATAATATTGATACAAACACTGGTGAAAAAAAATGTAAGCCTGATATTATTACATTTTACAATTCAACAAAAGGAGGAATTGACACGGTGGACCAGCACTGTTCCACCACGATGTTGCGTGAAATACTAGAAGGTGGCTTATGATCGTATTTTACTGTTTATTAAACGTAGGAGCAATAAATTCGTATTTAATCTATCTGTTTAATAATCCTGCTGCAGAAACTTAGCGACGTGTGCACTTAAAAAAGTTTGCAATAGAACTGACGGAAGAACATGTAGCTCGCAGACTACATTTGAGTAATCTTCCTCCTGAAATTCACCACAGAAGACAAGAGTTTGCAGGTACCTTAACAGAGCCCCAGTTGGTGATCCTCGAGATCCAACAAAAAGTAAAAGATGTTATTTTTGTAAAAAAGATAGTAAAACTAGATATTTTTGGAAATTTTGTCTCAAATTTATATGTTTGAAGCATACACATTATGTGTGCCTTGACTGTGAAAAAATGTATCCTGTTAAAAATTGTAACATTATTTAGCTGTTGATTCGTCTTATCGTTAGTATTAATTTTGTTTATAATGACCTAAAATGTATCTATGACGAATTAAATCATGCTTTATATAAATAGTGTAAAATTTTAATAATTTGTCCTATCTCACTAATATAATAAACCATTACGTTCAAAATGGTCTTATATGTAACAATCGTCATAAAAACATGTCACTCATTATGTTCAACCAATAATTTTTTAAAAATATGTCTTTTCTGTTAAACTGCACGGTTAGAAAATTACCTGGGAACAGGGAGCGGTCCATAAATGAGACCTTTTTCTCGACCCACGACCCTGCATGTGGTTGTATGTACTTATAATTTTACAATCCATTGTTTAAATTTAAAATACATGTGTGATTAATTTAAGATATTTTTTTCTGATTTCAGCCATATAAGATACTTACGAAAAATTTCGAAGTCTACTGATGGAATACCAAAGTATTTTACATTATATTGAGAAAAGAACAACACTCATAATAACATAAAATACCTCTAGCGCCTGTAAACCTGTATTTTTACGTTTTTGGTGTTTTGTTTATTTTTATTTATTAAAAAAATAATCACATATATTTTTTAATTTAAACAATAGATTGTAAAATTATGAGTGCATACAACCAGATGCTGTGAGGATCGGGAAAAGAATCGGATTTATGTTCACAGACTCTTTGACCAAAAATTGTTCTTAATAATATTGTATTGACTACAATTTCCAATATTAAAAAACGACATGCAGAGTATTATTATTATTATTATTATTCAGAAAAAAAACATGAAGAGAAGAACCTGGCGTATAATGTGCAATGTACCATTGCCGCCATTTGAAGAAACCTTCCGAGAAAATAATGTTAGTTCTTCAACTAATGAAAACGATTCACCACCACAGTACCTGGAGAATCAAGTAAGTTGAAACGTGAAACTTTACAGAATTTGTATTGCTTAATTTTCTTTATTTTGCATATAATAATTTTATATTCTACAGAATAATATACATAAGCTAGATATCTAAAAATCATGCTGTTTTAAGTTTTAACGAACATATTCTGAATAATTGTTTCTGAACATTTTTTGAATTTAAAAAATAGACAATAACTAAAAATGGTTATGATACTCAACTCCTTCTTTAGACTTTAGACAACTAAAACGATTTTTTTATGCATACTAAATAAACTCACAAAGCTTTAAAATATATTTTAACATTCTACAGAATATAAGGTAATATGGAGCGTTGGTTTATTAATAAATAAAAACATTTCATTTAGAACATATTAGGACCAAAAATATCTGATGTTTCATCAAGTTCAACAACAACAGTCTTTGTAGCAGAAACGCAGTTCTGAAAATTCATTAGCTATAAATGTGGTAAGAAAATTGTACCAAATGCTTTACGTTAACTTCCAATTTTCATGAACACAATAATACTAGATATATTTCTATTATGTTGCAGCAACAGAAGGATGATTTCAATGCTTCCTCTTCTAAAGAATTCAACAATAAGGTAGATTTCGAATCCAGCTCAGATTCGGCTAGTATTTTTGATGATACTGACAAAGATCCTGACTTTACGGTTTCGGACAACGATACAACAAAAAGTCCTTCGTTACAACCCGAAGAAATTCTAAAACAAATAGCTGAAGAAGATAACCAAAGTAAAAATATTTTAGGAGAATTAAAGTTAAATGGAGAGAAAAGAAAGGGAAATAAGAAAAAAGATTTTTGTAAATTTTGTGAAAATCATGTGTTAAATTTCAGCCGGCATGTTTTAAACGCACATTCCCTGGAAATAGATGTTCAAAAAATTAAAACATTTCCGCCAAATGATCCGAATAGAAGAAAACTACTACAAGATTTAAGGCGATCAGGAAATTTTCTGGTTAGTCATCTAATATTAAAACCAGAAAGAAAAGCACCTACTGATAAAACCTTACCTTGTAGTAATTGTTTGGGATTTTTTTCTGCGAAACAACTATGGCGGCATCGAAAGGCTTGCATGGGTAGGACTGACAAGCAACATCAGTCAAGAGCCCAAGATATTTTAACTAAAAATTTTACAGTCAGTAAACGAAGAAGTGTTTCCAAGAATGCGACCTGACCATATTTCCTTTGTAGCAAAATCTGATACTTTAATATGTGAATTTGGTGCACGATACTTGAAAAGCCATAGAGAAGCACATTTTGTTAATGTCACTTCTCGCAGGATGCGAGAATTAGCAAGATTGTTAATAGAAATTAAAACATTAAAACTTACAATAAAGAATTTGTTCGAAGCACTAAAACCAGAAAATTTTGAACTTCTTGTGGCAGCAACCAAAAATGTGTCATCCTATAACACCGAAGATGAAATATTTGAGTCAGCTTCTACAGCTCTAAATTTGGGTACAGCAATTAAACAATGCTCACAGTTAGCAATCACGTGTGTTCTAAAAAGAAAAGACGTATATCCAAGTGTTTCTACTGCCGAGGCTGAGGCAGATTTGAAAACACTAATTCAATTAATTGACAGCGAATGGCGCTTCGAAGTCTCAACTCAAGCTTCGAACGACCTTAATATGAAAAAATGGAATAAGTTAACTATGGTACCCCTTGCAAGTGATCTAAAAATAATGAAAAATTACTTAGAGATCGCAACAAAATCTGCTAAAGACCAGTTACAGATAGATCCTAATAATAAAGGAATATTTATTAAATTAACAGAGATTGTATTTTGCAGTGTGCTTTTGCTGAATAGAAGACGACCGGGTGAATTACAAAGACTTCCTCTTCATTTATACAGGGACACAAATCTTCTAATTGCTATGAAGAATTTCAGACTATGATATCACCATCGGAATCGGTTTTACTCCAAACTTTAAAAAGGATTGTTATAAGAGGCAAAAGAGGTCGTGGAGTCCCTGTTCTCTTTAGTCCCGAAACTCAAGCTTATATTGCAGTGCTATTAGAACATAGAAACAAATTCATTCCTAAAAATAATATATATTTATTTGGCAATCCAAACACAATTCAACCAATATGCGGTTATAAAGCAATCAGCAAACATGCAAAATTGTCAGGTGCGAAGAATCCTCAAGCAATAACTGCTACGAGATTAAGAAAGCACCTTGCAACACATACACAAGTTCTAAATATGTCAGAAAATGACATCGAGCAGTTGTCCACATTTATGGGACATACCGTAAATGTTCATCGTGGTTCCTACAGGTTGCCAGATGACATATTCCAAACAGCAAAAGTATTACTCCTTATGGAGAAAGGAGAAGCAGCTCAGTACAAGGGAAAAAAATTAGATGAGATAGAAATTGATCTTAAACTAGACATAGATCATGACACCGATGAAGACGATGACGATAATGTTGTAGAAGAATTGAACATAGGTACGGACAAACCATGTGAGACAGTGGTGGAACCAGAAAAAAAATGTGGGGTCAAAAGATCGTTAGTTCCGTGGACAGCTGATCAGAAAACAGTAGCTAAAATTTATTTTTCGAATCATATTAAGAAAAGAATCCCACCGAAAAAACATGAATGCTTAGAATTAAAAACTCAACAGCCTGCATTATTTCACAATAAAGACTGGCTTAAGATTAAAGTGTTTATTCAAAATGAATACGTCAAATTTGGGCGAAAAATTTAAAATAGTTATATGTTTTATTTATCTAACACTCATTGGCTTGTTCTGTTTCATATTTAAGTTTTACTCTTTCCTTGTGTTTAAAAGTTGCAATAAAAATATTTTTTTTGTATTTATATCTTTTATTTGCACCTTTTATTTATATCTGTAGCATGTTGCAAAAAAGTTAAATAAACTATTTATTAATATTTACAACTCAAGTTTTTTTTATTTCTTTACATGTACTGGGAACATCTATGTCATTCTACCTTTTTTAAGAATTTGAAGTTATTCATTTTTTAAATTTCCATTATTTTTATTAATTAAAAAAAAATACTTTTTAAAAATTGTTTTTATTTAAATAGTTTACCAAATAATTATTTTAACAAAACTATATTTCCAAAAGTTGACACTTTTCTATTCCGATATACATACCTCAATAATTTTCTCAGCACATTAATTTTTTTTAAAACCTTTTACATGCTTGCAAAAACCCAAAAATTTAAAAACTCACGAAAAAACAAATTATTAAACTTAAATAAAGATTAAGAAATGAAAAAAAATATTTTAAATAATTAATTGTAAAATTAGCTGAACACAAATATTTTGAAAACACAATAATTCAAGAAGAAACTACTAAAATTACAAAATTTAAAGAATAAATAAGTTTTAAACTGTTCAAATATTTAAGAAAAAAACAATAATATTCTAAAATTTAAAAAAATGTGTGTTTAAAACCAGGTTTTAAAAAACTATACACAAAAAAACTTGAAAGAATGCAGTTAAATCCACAGTTTCTTATAAGAAAAAATTAGCAAGAACCAAATTCACAGTCTATTCCTCAGTAAAATTATTTTAAAAGATATATTACATCAAGCAATAAAATTCGTTTTGTGTTATAAGTAAGACACTTATGAATACTACACTATTACATGTTGCCACATTGCACGACGCTTGAAAATCGATAATCTATACAAGTCAATCGTATATTGAGGGTATACGTTTGCGACAGTAACGATCGGTGCGGAATGGTCTTGAACTAAAGTATTCACGGTCGAGTATTTTTTCTTAAACATCCCAGCAAAAAAGCGTCATCAAGATATTTTGGCCCAGCCCATATTTTGACGTTAGAAACCGACTGGAGAAATTTTACACTGAGATGCTTTAGAGCGTCAGTATACTGACGCTCTAGGCACATTGACGCTCCATTGAATGCAATTTTGTAATGTATCGGCGCTCTAAGTATAGTAGGATATATATATATATATATATATATATATATATATATATATATATATATATATATATATATATATATATATATATTATAACATATATGAAAATACCTTGAAATTTTTTTATTTTAATATAGATGTGGATAAGGTAAGATTCAAGTTAATTTCTTTTATTTTAACGATTATTACTTTGACATATGTTCTTATCTATTCTCTTTCTTAGGGTCAGAGTTCAAAAAAATCTCAACTAATAAATGAATTCAAATTTAACTAATATTGAAAATTTCAAAAAAAAAATAATAAAATTCAACAATCATATACCAAATTATGTTTTTGTACAATAATTTTAATTTGACCTTAACCTCACTTTTTCTTCTTGTTTTGTGCGCATAGACACATTACCTTCAAAATTCAAACATCGTTAAATCAAGGGTTATAAAAAATTCTGAATTTTGTAATCAACAAATCAAATTAAACTTATCAAAGAATGAAAAAAACAACTTATTTAAACAGTGAAACAGTGTACAAGTGAAATTAAATGTTCATCAAATACAGAAAAATCAAACACAGGAATGTTCTTTATTTTAAAAAAATTTGGAAATTGATACCGTGTTTTGAAGCTTTTGTATTCTCTCTGGACAAACTAAGGCACAGGCTATCCTTTCCTATTGGAATCCACCATTTCCCAGGACATCAATGATATACGGACACTTTATAGATTTAGACGAATAAAATTGCTCATCCGGAAATAAATTGCTCTTGCATCAAATGGTATAAGTAAACTAATACTCTCTTTCTTATTAGAAACTAGTTTTACTTTAGTTAAATTACTCAGGAAGCATTTATATAAATGAAGTGCTCAGCATACCATTTCTAACATTCATTTCTCCATATATATAAACTTTAAGTCTTACCATCGGCTATCAGGAGTTGTCTTGTGGCTTTGTTAACACTTTTTACTACTTTTATACTTTCTTTTATAAGTATTTAAAAAAAAAATCGAAATTTTAACGGAGCAAAATTTATTACATGTTATCACTTCAAAAGCCCAAAAACAAGAGAGAGATTCAGAAATCAACAACTTAACAACTGAATCCCCAAACAATCTTACACTATCATTATTATGTTCTATTCGCCTACTAAATTATTGATCAAATAAAATTACTAAAAATCTAATACTTAACTCATTATTTACATTTAATACAATAATCATTCTTTTAAAATCTGCTATACTTTAAATGAATTGTTAATTTTATAATATCTTATCTACAATATAATCTAATATCTTTCTATTTTCAGAATTTTTCATTTGGAAATTAAACTAATAACAAATCACAATATGTCTTGAAAACAAACATTGTCTATTCTGAAAGTAAGTAGGTACAAATTTTATTTATTTCCTTCTATGAGTTCTAATATTTTATACTGAAATTTGTGTAAAACTTTACATTGATGTCTTAACATTTGGTTTTCTTATTTCATTTTATCTTAATTTATTTAAAATCGGTTTTAATTACTAAGGTATCGTAAAATTTATAAACTTTTTTAATATTTACTCTCATTATCTATTTGATACATGATTATTAGAATTTTATATGTTATAGATAAATTATATTATTTTGATTCTTTGAATACCTCTTATATGTACTTGTATATTTTAATTTCTCATTTTGTTTTATTTTTTCTTATAAGGTATTGAGAAGAAGACGATTATAAATTATACCAAATTTACTACATTTGCACTCTGCCTTGGAATAAGAATATATTTTCCTTTTCTCTATTTTTATTAATTTTCTTTATATGTACTTAATTGAAATAGCTTAGTAACTTATATCATCTCAATATATATATATATATATATATATATATATATATATATATATATATATATATATATACAGATGTTTAAAATTATTGGGTTAGCGGCTGTGTGAAATAAGTGTACTCTTTCAACTATATTTCAAGCTTTCGAATAAATTTTTATTCATCTTCAGGAAAAACTACAAAAATAATGAATGCATTAAATCACCTATGAAGAATTATATAATATGTTCTTAAGGACGATAAAAAAGTAAAAAAAAAAAAATAGTAAAAACTTACGTTGGTGAGATTGAATTTTTCTTAGGTGTTATTATTGCACGTGACATCTCAAGAAAACCATAGGAATGAGCCAATATTACAAAATTAACGCATAATCACAAAAATTAAGGAAGATCCTTCTCAACTTGTTGTAAAAAAACTTTTAAACGATCTTAACACCACATGGTCTTCAATGACAGAAAATATTATTAGGTTAGGTACTACCTGTCAGTCTTATTAGCTGTACTTGACATTACTAGAAGAATTTCTTCTTCTTTTTTGGAAGACCTGATACATACTGGTCACTATTTTCAAAACAGGACATAAGCAGGGTTGCCTAACCAAATAATTCTTTCTTTTAAATTATTAAATAAAAGCACAGAATTGGCTAGATGATACATTACTAATTACTTTTGTCGTTTTTCAAATTTAGAACAATTGTACTCCGATTGAAATAGAGATACAGAGAGTGTTGTGAAGCTGAGGAGACAAGCTCAGTGAGGGATTTACCTCCTTGAGCCTGGCTCTCCAACTCACACAGCCCTTATAAGGAGGTGTCATGAGAAAAAACATTAATATTATTTTTATCGATGTACAGAAGATAAGAATACAAAGTACTAAGTTGATTTATGTCACTTCTCTTGTTCATAGAATTATTTTCTTGTGATATGTAAGCCATCTCCAAAAAGAGCCTTTTTTTATAATTATGTTCTGTAGCTAAAATCTTGACACCATCATAATTCATGTTATGTCCTTCACTGTGTGCATGTTCTGCTAGAGCTGACCTCTGAGGGTACAAATTACAATCACTCTTATGGGAGTATATTCTACTAGATAGAGTTCTAGATGTTTGACCAATATAAGTTTTATTACAGTCACCACAAGGGATGCAATACACCACGTCAGAGCAGTTCATTAGGGCAGGTTTGTCCTGATTTCCTTTAAGAATGGTAAGGAGGTATACAAGCAAATGTTATCATCAGCAACCACTTCAACACCAGGTATTTGGGAGTTATGATCTTGAAGATTGTCCGTAATGGGTGACCAATTGTATATGTACTTCGTTACCAGGTGTTTTGGGTACGAATTATCCAAAAATAAATCAAATAGGATTTTTAGATTCTTTTGGTGAAAGGATGGGTCAGAAATAGATGTAACCCTGGTTTTCATTTGTTTCAGGAGATTTATTTTAATGGATTCTTTGTGGTATGACCAATAATTCAGGAATCTACCTGAGTGTTGAGGTTTCCTGTGCCAGTCAATCGCAAGGGAGTTATTAGAGTTCCTAATGAACTTAATATCAAGAAAGGGAACTGAACACAGGTCATATATATATATATATATATATATATATATATATATATATATATATATATATATATATATATATATATAAACTTAACTTTAACTAAGATAAAAGTCAGACTAACTGATAAGCTACCCAACAAATTGATAAATGACTTCCAACAAAGGCAAAATATAAAATATAAAGCAATAATTACAAATTCTAGAAATAAATTAAAACTTAAACTAAACAAACTTAAAGTTGATTCCTTAAACAAAATTAAAACTAAAAATAATTGGTTAAAAAACTTGACTGATGTTGTTGTCCCACCAGATGTTCTGAAATTTCTAGCTTTAGGCAATAAATTTAGTCTTTACACCACCACCAGAGAATACAGGATCTCCTCATTACTTGCTGATCTTGAAAATATTATGGCTGACGTTTCAGAAAATGAAAAAAACATATTAAGATCTCAGTTCACTAATGTTATCACAAACTATATACATAAACAACAAGGTATTAAACATCCTCTCTCTATTCAATACGAAAAATGTAAAAAGTTTTTAAAAGAACACCTAGAATTGTATTTAGTAAAGAGTGATAAAGGGAATGTTACTGTTTTAATGAAAAAAGAGGATTACATTGAAAAGACTTTAGATTTGTTAAATGACAATACTTATTACAGAAAGCTCAACAGAAACCCAGGAACCAGTTTACAGCAAAAAGCTAATAAGCTTGTAAGTACGTTAAAACAAAGAAATCTAATTCCATCTCAACATGCCTCGAAACTCACGATTTACAATTCGTATCTACCAAGGTTTTACTCCTTACCTAAAATTCACAAAGCAACCCTCAGTATGAGACCGATTGTATCTTCTACAAACCCTCCTAACGGGCCCATCACCGCATACCTTACTGAAATCCTCACTGCTGCTTACAATTTTCAAAATGAGTTTAACATCAAGGACTCCTTTGTTTTCAGCGAGTTTATCAATGATTACCAATTACCGGTTAATTACAAACTCGTGAGTTTCGATGTTGTATCATTGTTCACCAACTTACCGCTGGAGTCGATCATTGTTTCTTTGCGTAATAAATGGTCTACAATATCAAACCATTGTGAAATATCACTAGACACTTTCCTTGAGCTTCTGAAATTCGTGTTCGATTCTAACTTTTTTATGTTTCAAGAGGATACTTATAAGCAAGTTTTCGGCACTTCAATGGGCTCAAAAATCTCTCCAATTCTCTGCAACTATGTTTTAGATGACCTTGTGGAATCCGCTTTGTCTAAAATCGACATCCCGATCCCTTTTGTGAAAAGGTATGTTGATGATCTCATCCTAGCAGTACCCAGAGGCAAAGCAGAAGACATCCTTACTGTGTTTAACGGTTTCGACCCGCACCTCCATTTCACGTGTGAGTACGAAGATGAGAGATGCATACCTTTCTTAGATATGAAAATCCATCGAAGTGACACTGGCTTGCTCCGTACGCAGTGGTATAGGAAATCAATGGCTAGCAATAGATTCATTAACTTCTATTCAAACCATACCCAAAAAATGAAAATCAACTTAGTGAAAACATTACGAAACCGAGTACTCAAACTCTCGCATCCTGCATACCGAAAACAAGACCTACAACGATTAGTAGAAATCTTAGTTGACAATTCATATCCTAGAAAGATGATAAACACATTAATTCACCACAACTACAACGACACTCCTCTCGTGGTTATTCCCATTCTTTCAACGTTACAACCTGGAATCGAACCACCTCGCACTTTCGTCTCACTCCCGTTCATAAATGTTCTCACACCAAAATTAATCACCATCGCCAAGCAGGTCCCAAACAAGGCCATAGCCATTAAAACCGTTTTCTCGACCAGTAGTCTTTTCACTAGAACAAAAACCAAGGTCAGCTCTTTAGAAACATCGAATGTAGTGTACGAACTTACCTGTAACGATTGTCAAGCCAAGTATATCGGTCAAACGAGTCGTCAATTGTCCGCTAGAATCACCTCACATAAAAGTGATATTAAACTAAAGAAACCCTCTTGTGCTTTAGCTGAGCACGCACTTTCAAAGAAACATACGATTGATTTCTCTAGCGTTAAAGTTCTTGAACGAGAGAAGAACCATAACAAACGGAATTTTCTTGAAATGATACATATTAATAAAACAATTGACAGCATCAACAAAAAGACTGACATTCAGCACCTGAGTTCTTGTTACAGCTATATTCTCAGTATTTCAAATAAATTTTCTTCACCTATTAATCAAAATTAAACTAAATTTTCAACATCATAAATACATTTTATACTGACAACATCTTCGAACAATACTTTACATCTACTTTTCCTTCTGTAACTTTTCATGTGAGGCAGAAGTACTTCCTTTTGACACTTTTCTTTTATTTTGAGGTTATAGTTCACAACTGGACAACAATTATAACACGAATAACTGCTACTAAAATAAAACTACGTCAAACTGGGATACAATCTTTATCTTATCTGTGATATTTTTAGCAATTAAAAACATTAAATAATAAAATTAACCTTATTGTACTGAATCTTGAAATTAGTCTAATAACAACGGTCTGACTATTGCTTTTCTCCCATCCATCTCCTTTGGGTAAGTTAACCTTTTTTTAATTCTTGAACCTAAAAAGAAAGAAAACATCTATGATAAAGTTTTAATACAAAATACTTAATACAAATGTAAATAAACAATAATTTGTTGGTTGCCTTGTTTTCGTTATCTGTCTAACACCGCGCTGACCTTGTCTTTTCTTCGTCTCCACATAAACCTAAACGGTACCGACTATTCAGCAAAGGGTTGCCTTAAAATTTGTTTAAACTATAAAACGTACATATTTTTCATGCCTTTCTGGAAGGGCTCTCCGCCATTTTACATTACAACGCAGAAAATTTTAAAAACATGTGAACGTTTTGTAACTTTTTAATATGTCGTTTTTAATTATAGACAAACAATGTTTAAACATTTTATTCGGTTTTTGTTTTTTAACAATGTGATTGTGTATTTTGTATTTTA
Organism: Altica lythri; assembly: GCA_964028335.1. Lineage (NCBI taxonomy): Eukaryota > Metazoa > Arthropoda > Insecta > Coleoptera > Chrysomelidae > Altica > Altica lythri. The sequence goes on along the minus strand of CAXIIO010000708.1, from coordinate 7,821 downwards.
AAAATTTATTAGCGACAAATGTGCTACGAATTTAGTAGTTTCATCCAACTCACGTACAGTAAGTCTGTTCTCTTCTGAATTGTATTCTTCACTTACTTTCTAATTTTTAACAGTTTTTCCTGAAGAAGAATTAAAATAAATTCGAAAGCTCGAAAATATTACAAAGAGTTTTACTCACCTAGGCCAAGAATTCCTGACTACATCCCCAACTCTGCAATCTCTTTGGTTGTCGAATTATCAGTGTATATATATATATATATATATATATATATATATATATAGAGTATTGCACTTGGCTAGCAATACTCTTCTTGGTTATGCCGCACTGATGACGGCTAATGAGCCAGAAACATGCATGTCTGCGGTTACCATTCCTACTTGTTACCATGATCCTTGTTGCGTTGATTCCCGTTATCCTCCTTTCTTTTTATATTGATACGCGTTTTCTTGGCACTTTGTTTATGTATATATATATATATATATATATATATATATATATATATATATATACATATATATATATATATATATATATATATATATATATATTATAACATATAAGAGTGTATGAATAATAATTTCTTTTGATTATATAAATTACTATGTTATAAAATATTCCTTACCATGAATTAATTTTGAATTTAAATATAAATATTAAATAGGTAAGAATTAACTTAATTTAATTATTTTCCAATATTATTATTTAGATATGCTACCGGCTATTCCCTTATATCAGGGTCAGAGTTCCAAATATTCAAAAAAATTTAGATTCAAAATCAGTTAATATAAAAAAATTTCAATAAATGACTGTAAAACCACACTATCCTAGACCAATGATGTTTTCTAGGCATGAATTGTATATAAATTTCTAACCGTACTAATTCAAAATGTGACAAACTTCAAGAAACCGTTGTTAAACCCAAATATGCATCAAATATATGAAATGAAATATTCTGATTTGTGTTAATAAACAATTCAAATTAAACTTATCAAATAGTGAATAATAATTTAGTTAAATACATAAAACAGTGAAATACCAATGTTCATCAAAGTTATAAAAGAATCAAACACAGAAAACTCTTTATTGTACCAAGTGAAAAGTGTTACCATTTGTATGAAACTTCTCTCCTCTTCTGGAAAGCCAGGATTCAGGATTCACTTCTCTGGACAATCTACTTTCTTCCCCGGAACAGCAAAGATTTCAGGACACTTTGTAGAGATCAAACAATAAATTCTTTTTCAAACCAAAAGATAAACTGCTACTACCTCCTCTGGTAAGTGTAATTATGACTTTCTTTCTTGTTAAATATTAGTTTATTTTTCATTAACTTAATTAAAATGCAGTCATACCATATACTGCTCAACCCACGTTTTAAGTATCTATTTCTTCATAAAATAATGTAATTTTCTCTTACCAATTGCTTTCTCAGGTTACCTTGTGATAATATTAACACTTTAAACTGATTTAAAACTTTCTTTTATCAATATTTTCAAAAAAAAACTCAAAATTTCTACGGAGCAATTTTTAATACAACGTACATCTCCAGAATCAGAAAACAAGAGAGATTCTATCAAATCAACAAAAAAAAAACAACTGAAAAATTCAACAAACTTAAATCTATGCATCCTTACCACCTAATCGCCTACTAATTCCTTATTTAAATAAAATTACTAACAAAATCTAATTCTTGATTCATTATTACAATTTAAAACAATGATTATTCTTTTTATTTTTATAAAATTTACTAGCACTACAAACTAATAATTTTCTCTTTTCAGAATATTTCATTTGGCATTTGAACTATTAACAAATTAGAATATGGTTGATAAATTTGTATATTTTAAAAGTAAGTAAAAGTTTTAATATTTATTTTAACTATTTGTGATATTTTTATAATTTAATTTTCTTATTTCATTATACCCTTAATTCATTTAAAAATTAATGTTTAATTACTAACGTATTGGCAATTTTATAAGCTTTTAATTATTTACTTTTCCCATTTATCAATTTCATAATTATTGAAACTTTATATAATGTAGATTAAACCATTTTGAATCTTTAAATAAAATCTTTGAAATGAATTTGTATTTTTTCCTTTTTTTAATTCTATTTTCTTTTTCCTTTTTTAGGAATTATGAAGAAGATGATGATAATTAATTCCACTGTTACTGCATTTGTGCTCTGACCCGAAATAAGAAAATTTTCCTTTCTCTATTTTCCATAAGATTTTCATTTTACATTCTTATTTAATATAGCATAGTAACTCATATCATCTCAAATCCCCCAATTAAAATTTTTTATAATCACTCATATGTCCATATTTGATTAAAAAAAATTATAATTTCTATTCCCTCTTTAATAATTTCATTGCTATCAAGTAACTTTGCTTGATACATTATATCTTTAATATTTTATTTTATTCTTAGTTTGTTTTGTAAAGAAAATCTAACTTTATTTTAATAAAATAATACAAATTTCTTTGTTCTATATTTCATTTTATGAAATGTTTATTTGATGTACTTGCTTGTAAATGATTATTTATATTCTAAAACTATAAATCAATAAACATTTAATTTATCTCATATTCACTTCAAAAAAAAAATTCTTTAACCAAGAATATTTAAACTTATTATTCATACCAGTTTCAATTGTAATATCTTTTCATTCCATGAACTGTTTTAATGTTTATTCCATAAACATCCCAGTATTTTTCATAATAAATAAAAAAAAACTATGTACACCTAAAACTACTATTTACAACCTAATATCTATTTATAAAACTGCTTGAAATATCATCTACCCATGCATTTTCTTTATAAATTTCTTTATTTCTATTTTTTTTTTATATCACATTTATTCTTTCTTTCTAACATTTATTCAAATATACTTTATTTATTATATTTATAAACTTGTTTTTTTTTTATGAAATATTAATACCTATACATTAAATTTTCCTATACACCTAAATATCTTGCCTCTTTCCTGATAATTCCAAATATACCCAATACCTACTATATTTTTAAATTTCTTCCCCCTTTCTTGGTATTTTCCTATATACCTAAAACTACCTTCTTTATATTTACAAATTTTTCCTTTATTATAGTCATATTTTCCAAAATACAGTTTTTCTCTAAAGGTAGCTTGTTGAATTTTCCCCCAGAAATATCTACAAAATTGTTCTTCGAAATCTTTTATTGACGACATTTGATTTTCTTTATTGCAGAACCATAGTAAAGGATGTCCTGTTAACATATCACGGATCAACAGTTTTTTCTCCGAGAAGTCACTAATATGCTTTGTTTTACTTTTTATTATGTTTACAAATACTTTTGGATGTATATGATTAATGTTTCCATCAAATTTAATTCCGGTATTGTTGTAGTGTGACATCATATTAGGAAGAACTCCCACCATATTTCCTCTGACATTATTATCCAAAATTTCTTGTAACTGCTTTTGCATATCTTCCATTTCCTTATTTAATTTATACTTGGTTAATTCTTGATTCTTATTACAAACTCCTTTTTGTTTTTCTACTTCTCCCTCTAGTCTTTCAAATTCTTTTCCTAAGTTAATTTTTAAATTGTCCACTACCTCTTCATAAATTTGCTCTTGTAATCGTATTTGTCCTATATCTTTTTTTATAACATCAGTATGTTTATTGACTTCACGTTCTATTTCCTCCGGTAAATTTTCTTAGACTGATTTTTCTACTTCTTTAATTTTAATTTCTATACCTTTTTCAATTTCCCCTTTAATTTTTACTCCTGTATCTTGTATTTCAGTCCTAAATTTGATGTTTTGTTGTTCAATCTTCTTGTCACATTCCTTTTTTATAACTTTAACTTCTTCTCTTATCTTTAAATTGTCTTCTTTAATACTTTACATTTCACTTCTAAATTTCTCATTATCTTCCTTCATTTCATCCAATTTTTTCTTTATTTCTTCTTTAATATCTACTTTAATATCCTTAATTTCTTTTTTAATGTTTTTCATAATATGTTTATTATTCTCTTCCAATTTCTTGTCCATATCTTCTTTTTTAACCATGTTCATCATAATACTTTGAAGCATACTACATATATCAGAAGGAATCTCTTCTCCTGGCCTTTCTTGTATCACCTGTTCTTCCTGTTCATTTCCACCTGCAGTTGCCTCTATCTCTACTTCAATCATGGTTCGATCCTGTTCTCCCCCTATCTCTACCAAATTGTCTCCTTCTTCTGTCTCTGCTTCTTCCTGTGTCTGTCCTGTTTGAATTAACTCTTCCACTCGATAATCTCCTGCTCCTAATACTCTCTCTTCATGCACTTGCACCGCTACTCTCTCGACCTCAATCTCTCCTCCATCACTACTTTCACTCTCATCTCCTACTACCTTACCATCTCTCAATCTCATTTTTCCATCCATATTTACAATTTATTTTATCGAGATAAATATAACTAATGTTTAAAATTTTTATTTACAATACCTTTATTTTAATAAAGATTTACCAAGCAAATGTCTTTTAATTATTTTATTATTCTGATCAATCAGAATCAAGCAAATAAATCTCAAAAAAAATTACCAAACAAAGTTTTCTTGACTAGTGTTTTTTAATATCTGAAAATCCTAAAGTTTCTATTCTTTAAAAAGGCTCTAGTTTTGATTATTTAGAGCGAAATAATGAAACAAAAAATTTTAACAAAATTCTCAAGTTTTAATTATTTGAATCGGCTCCAATTTTGATTGTTTAGAGCCCCACGTTGGGCGCCAAAATTTATAACATAAGAGTGTATGAATAATAATTTCTTTTGATTATATAAATTACTATGTTATAAAATATTCCTTACCATGAATTAATTTTGAATTTAAATATAAATATTAAATAGGTAAGAATTAACTTAATTTAATTATTTTCCAATATTATTATTTAGATATGCTACCGGCTATTCCCTTATATCAGGGTCAGAGTTCCAAATATTCAAAAAAATTTAGATTCAAAATCAGTTAATATAAAAAAATTTCAATAAATGACTGTAAAACCACACTATCCTGGACCAATGATGTTTTCTAGGCATGAATTGTATATAAATTTCTAACCTTACTAATTCAAAATGTGACAAACTTCAAGAAACCGTTGTTAAACCCAAATATGCATCAAATATATGAAATGAAATATTCTGATTTGTGTTAATAGACAATTCAAATGAAACTTATCAAATAGTGAATAATAATTTAGTTAAATACATAAAACAGTGAAATACCAATGTTCATCAAAGTTATAAAAGAATCAAACACAGAAAACTCTTTATTGTACCAAGTGAAAAGTGTTACCATTTGTATGAAACTTCTCTCCTCTTCTGGAAAGCCAGGATTCAGGATTCACTTCTCTGGACAATCTACTTTCTTCCCCGGAACAGCAAAGATTTCAGGACACTTTGTAGAGATCAAACAATAAATTCTTTTTCAAACCAAAAGATAAACTGCTACTACCTCCTCTGGTAAGTGTAATTATGACTTTCTTTCTTGTTAAATATTAGTTTATTTTTCATTAACTTAATTAAAATGCAGTCATACCATATACTGCTCAACCCACGATTTAAGTATCTATTTCTTCATAAAATAATGTAATTTTCTCTTACCAATTGCTTTCTCAGGTTACCTTGTGATAATATTAACACTTTAAACTGATTTAAAACTTTCTTTTATCAATATTTTCAAAAAAAACTCAAAATTTCTACGGAGCAATTTTTAATACAACGTACATCTCCAGAATCAGAAAACAAGAGAGATTCTATCAAATCAACAAAAAAAAACAACTGAAAAATTTAACAAACTTAAATCTATGCTTCCTTATTTAAATAAAATTACTAACAAAATCTAATTCTTGATTCATTATTACAATTTAAAACAATGATTATTCTTTTTATTTTTATAAAATTTACTAGCACTACAAACTAATAATTTTCTCTTTTCAGAATATTTCATTTGGCATTTGAACTATTAACAAATTAGAATATGGTTGATAAATTTGTATATTTTAAAAGTAAGTAAAAGTTTTAATATTTATTTTAACTATTTGTGATATTTTTATAATTTAATTTTCTTATTTCATTATACCCTTAATTCATTTAAAAATTAATGTTTAATTACTAACGTATTGGCAATTTTATAAGCTTTTAATTATTTACTTTTCCCATTTATCAATTTCATAATTATTGAAACTTTATATAATGTAGATTAAACCATTTTGAATCTTTAAATAAAATCTTTGAAATGAATTTGTATTTTTTCCTTTTTTTAATTCTATTTTCTTTTTCCTTTTTTAGGAATTATGAAGAAGATGATGATAATTAATCCCACTGTTACTGCATTTGTGCTCTGACCCGAAATAAGAAAATTTTCCTTTCTCTATTTTCCATAAGATTTTCATTTTACATTCTTATTTAATATAGCATAGTAACTCATATCATCTCAATATATATATATATATATATATATATATATATATATATATATATATATATATATATATATATATATATAACAAAATGTCAAAGATGATACATAACGTATCTAGTGCCATACTGTCAAAAGTAATAATTTCAGTTTTGAACTGAAATGGTGTCGGTTAGAAATTTCTAACACTTTAAAAGACACCTTGGATGCTGCAATATAAATAGATATAAATATCATTCAACCTATATAAGGGCAAAACCAAACTACAGACACGTGTTTCGCTCTCATTTTGAGCTCATCAGTGTAGTACAGGCTATGTCTCTCAAGTCACCAATCAAGAGACATCCCTGCTATAAATTGAACGATATACTAGTTTGTTATTTAGTTAGTTTGTTAGTTTGTAAGTTAGTTTGTTAGTTAGTTTGTCAGTTTGTTAGTTTAACTTAAAACCTAAAAGTGCCTGCTGTTCAATAAAAATTTGCACAATAAACGTGATTGATTTGAAGGTTTTCAATAATTGAACTGTTAGGAAACGAATAACTTTAACCTCAAATTCACAGTGAACACAATACCAGTTTTAAGTTAGCGTTTGAAAGAACGTGTGCATAATAAATGTCACATGAAATTAACTGAGCATAGTAAAATGAGTAGCTGTCAAACAACCTATCACGCACCAGCGCCATATGAAAAATGTGGCGCTGTAAGTGAAAAATGATATTTTCCCTGTTTTCCTGCTTTTCTCTTAAAATTATTCTTGAATTTTCTTTGCATAAACCTCACGGAGCCCGAGACCTTCCAACAAATGCAAAACCGTGGAAATCGGTTCGTGCGTTCTGGAGTTATAGCCTCAGGAAGGAAAACCCGACTTATTTTTATATTATATCTATTAAAAACAGTATAGTAGTCAATTTAATCATTGTGTATATTAGTTATTTAATAAAAATGCATTAAATTAGTTAATAACCAGTTTTTCAATAGCAAAATAATTTCTATTATTAATATTTTACAAATTTAAACGAAAGGTAGGCAATTTACAATAGGTACACTTAAAATTTTTACAATTAAGCCATTTATTTTGATTCCGATAATAATAATGTTAGTAATTATATTACCAAAAAAAATATGGACACCAACAGAAACGACATTTGGTGCAAAAATAGTGAAAAGAATAAAAGCAAGAGACTAACGAACATTTTCATTTTGAATCTAAAGACAGAATCAAAAATAGGTTGTTATAAATTGCCCGAATTTAGAGATATTGCTATTTTGTTAAATAATTGTTTACATTTACCAGCAAATCCTAAATTGATGACAATTAGAACTGAATATTCGACTAAAACTTTTTTGGTTTTGAGATTTGAAAGAGTGTGCACGCGTAT
>CAXIIO010000706.1:0-108708 GCA_964028335.1 Altica lythri | reverse complement strand
TAAACATACGTCAATTGAACAGGAATTTAAAAAAGTATACAAATTTCTTTATATTTGAATCTACACCTTAAACCACAAATTATTTTTTGGAGTGATAACTTCTTATGGGAGGGACTTTTTTATTTATTAACGTACAAAAAGTTATAGCCTATCAAAAGAAAGGAAATTTTCTTAAAAATCCAAAATTCCAATTAGTTTTTTTATATCTTTTATAGTTTTCCATATACAGGGGAATTACAAAATTTTTGTTAAAATTTGTTATTCCCTCGTATATCAAAAACTAGAAGTGTTTAAAAGAAAATTTTCTATCTCTTGATATTTATTCATTTTTACACAAAATGTATTCTCGCGGATTTTTGATAAAACGCTTTGTTTTCGAGATATTTTCACTCGAGTAAATTGAATGCGATTTTTTTAACTTTCACAACAGCCCTTTACAAATCTGTAAATATCTCAAAAACTATAAATGGTACAAAAATCGTTTTGATGTTTTTAAAAAGAAAATTAAGTTTTACACAGAAAAGTATTCCTGAGTTTTTTCGAAAAAGCTAATACTTTTCGAGATATACAGGGTCAAACAAAAAGCTTTTAAATATAAATTTGATCTCAGTTTTTCTGTCATAACTTTAAAAGTTTTTAATCAAAATAAGATTTTTTGATGTTCTTTTATGTAGAATTTAATTTTACACAAAAATGTATTTTCGCAAATTTTCGATAAACCGCTTTGTTTTCGAGATATTTGCACTCGAGTAAATTGAATGCGATTTTTTTAACTTTCACACCAGCCTTTTACAAATCTGTAAATATCTCAAAAACTATAAATGGTACAAAAATCGTTTTGATGTTTTTGTAAAGAAAATTAAACTATACACAAAAAAGTATTCCTGAGTTTTTTCGAAAAAACTGATACTTTTCGAGATATACAGGGTCAAACAAAAAGTTTGATGTTCTTTTATGTAGAATTTAATTTTACACAAAAATGTATTTTTGCAAATTTTCACCTGAAACGTACACCTTTTTATTAATTTTATTTTTTAGTATCAAGATCAAACGTCATTAACAATAGAAAAATTAAAACAAGAAAATATTCAATTAACACAAAACTTAGAAGAAGAAAAACGTAAAAACGAAGATATTCAATTTAGACTCGAAGAAATTGCGATAGTAAAAGAAGATTTAGAAAATACAATCGAAACGAATGCTACGAAAATAAAAGAAGTAACTGATGAATTAACCAAAGAAAAATTGAAAAATGATGTTGTTGAAATGGATAATAGTAATCAATTATTTGAAGCTGAAGAAAATTTGATTAAATATAAAGAAGAAATTGATTTATTAAAACAACAATTACAAGATTCGAAATTAAAAGAAGTTATACTTCAAGGAGATCATGATAGTACAACAGGTAATTATAATTTCTATATTTATAATGTTATACTATAAACATAGGTATTATCGTCAGCCATGTTTTGTCCAATGTCAACCACAAAACCAGAAATTATAGAACAGATGTGTTGATGCCTAATATAAAGTTGGCAACAAGTTCTGACACCAGCGCACCATGTTTAAAACTTTACTTTTACACCCTTTTTATGCTTAAAGTACCTTAAGTTTAATTTAATCTAAAACCACTAGTACTTACTCTATCACTATACCGTTATAAGTACCTACTTTTTCGCTTTTCGCGCTACCAGCTGCTTTAGTTCCCATTTTCACCACTACAAAATACGATTACACGTCTCTTTAATTTGTCTATAATCTGACACCTGAATTGAGTGACATTGGAAAAAAAATGGCTGATGATAATACCTATATCTATAGTGCCTTAGTTATACGTTATTGATAAATGTCAAATGTCATACTTCATTTTTAATTGTAATATGACGTATTTTTATTGATGTGTCATTTGCAAACGTCACAAGTCATGTAAATGTCAAAGTGACATTATACAGTCATAAATCATTGATTTCGACATTTATATGACTTTTGACGTTTATTTTAACAAAAAAATGTCATTATTTGAGATCTGTCTGAAATTTGACAGACATCAAATTGTGACAGTTGTTATTGAAATGTCAAATTTGATTTTTCAATTGTCACATGTCAAATTTATTTTAAAATTTTTACAAAAAGATGTGCCATAAATCATTGATTTTGACATTTATATGACTTTTGACGTTTATTTTAATAAAAAAATGTCACTTTTTGATAAATGTCAATAAAAAGCGTTTTAAAATGACGTATGAAATTTGACAGACATCAAATTGTGACAGTTGATGAAATGTCAAATTTGATTTGTCAATTGTCTCATGTCAAATTTATTCTCTCATTTTTACAAAAAGATGTGTCATAAATCATTTATTTTGACATTTATATGACTTTTTACGTTTATTTGAACAAAAAATGTGATTATTTGACATCTGTCAAAAAAAGTGTTTTAAAATGACGTATTAATGTATGAAATTTGACAGACATCAAATTGTGACAATTGTTGTTGAAATGTCAAATTTGATTTGTAAATTGTCATATGTCAAATGTGTCATAAATCATTGATTTTGACATTTATATAACTTTTGACGTTTATTTTAATAAAAAAATGTCACTTTTTGATAACTGTCAATAAAAAGCGTTTTAAAATGACGTATGAAATTTGACAGATATTAAATTGTGACAGTTGTTGAAATGTCAAATTTGGTTTGTCAATTGTCACATGTCAAATTTATTTTCCAGTATTAATCACATCTTTACAAAAAGATGTGTCATATATTGTTGATTTTGACATTTATATGACTTGTGACGTTTATTTTAACAATGTTACTATTTGGCATTTGTCAAAAAAAAGTTTTAAAATAACGTATTAATGTATAAAATTTGACAGACATCAAATTCTGACAGTCGTTGTTGACATGTCAAATTTGATTTGTTAATTGTCACATGTCAGAATTTATATTTCAGTAATAATCACATTTTTACAAAAAGATTTGTCAAAACCATTGATTTTGACATTTATATTATTTTTGACGTTTATTTTAATAAAAAATGTCACTATTTGATACCTGTCAAAAAAAGCGTTTTAAAATGACGTATTAATGTATGAAATTTGACAGATATCAAATTATGACAGTTGCTATTGAAATGTCAAATTTGATTTGTCAATTGTCATATGTCAAAATTTATTTATTTTTTAGTATTAATCACATCTTTACAAAAAGAAGTGGATCAATACAAATTGGATTTATCGGAAAAAAACGAAATGATAAATCTTCTCCAAGAAGAAATTATAAAAAATCAAACAGATTTTCAAAAACAACTCGAAGAAAATATAAATAAAATCGAAGATTTAAAAAATTTAATCAAATTAAAAGAAGATAATTTAAATAATATAAAAAATCAATTCGATAACACAAATAAATTAATCGAAGAAAAATCAATAACAATTACAAAATTATCAAATGAAAAATTAATCATCGAAAGTGATTTTGATCAATTAAAAACGAAATTTAATACAAATGAAGAAAATATGAAGAAAATCGAAACAGAATTGGAATCACTTAAAGAAAATTTACAACAAAAAGATAAACAATTAAATAAATATGAAGAAGATATTAAAATTAATAATAACAAACTCACTAAAGCTTTCGATACAATCAAACTATTAGAAACTACCAAAATCGATTTGGAATCGGTCACAAACAATTTGAAACAATCTCAAACTGATTTAATTGATGTAGAAACTAATTTAAAAAAAGAAATAAATAAACAAACAAAACAAATAGAAGAATTGAATGAAATAATTAACAAAAATAAAGAAGATTTTAATAATCAAATTATAACAAAAGATAAAACAATAAAATCGTTAGAAACTCAATTAGAATCGTCCAAAATCGATTTGGAATCGGTCAGAAATGATTTGAAACAATACCAAACTAATTTAACTGATGTAGAAACGAATTTAAAAAAAGAACGTGATGATATTAAAGAAACGTTAAAAGCGAAAATTAAAGAATTGGAAGATACGAAATTGGAATATAATAAAACAACAAAACAAATTGAAGAATTGAATCAAATAATCAACAAAAATAAAGAAGATTGTAATAATGAAATTATCACAAAAGATGAAACAATAAAATCGTTACAAACTCAATTAGAAACATCCAAAATCGATTTGGAAACACTTACAAACAGTTACAAACAATCAGAAACTAATTTATTAAAAAAATTTGAAATAAAACAAGAAAAAATTAAAGAATTAAACGAAATAATAAAAAAAATTAACAACGAAATTACAATAAAAGATGAAGATATTAATAAATCTTCTAATACAATAAAACTACTCGAAACTGAATTAAAAACAACCAAAATCGATTTGGAATCGGTCAGAAACGATTTGAAACAATACCAAACTAATTTAACTGATGTAGAAACTAATTTAAAAAAAGAACGTGATGATATTAAAGAATCGTTAAAAGAGAAAATTAAAGAATTGGAAGATACGAAATTGGATTATAATAAAACAACAAAACAAATTGAAGAATTGAATAAAATGAACAACAAAATCAAAGAAGATTTTAATAATGAAGTTATCACAAAAGATGAAACCATAAAATCGTTAGAAACTCAATTAGAAACGTTCAAAATCAATTTAGAATCAGTTACAAACAGTTACCAACAATCAGAAAAAGAATTTGAAATAAAACAAGAAAAAATAAAAGAATTAAATGAAATAATAGAAAAAATTAACAACGAAATTACAAAAAAAGATGAAGATATTAATGAATCTTCTATTACAATAAAACTACTCGAAACTGAATTAAAAACAACCAAAATCGATTTGGAATCGATGAGAAACGATTTGAAACAATACCAAACTAATTTAAGTGATGTAGAAACGAATTTAAAAAAAGAACGCGATGATGTTAAAGAATCGTTAAAAGAGAAAATTAAAGAATTGGAATATACGAAATTGGAATATAATAAAACAACAAAACAAATTGAAGAATTGAATGAAATAATCAACAAAAATAAAGAAGATTTTAATAATAAAGTTATCACAAAAGATGAAACAATAAAATCGTTACAAATTCAATTAGAAACATCCAAAATCGATTTGGAAACAGTTACAAACAATTACCAACAATCAGAAACTAATCTATTAAAAGAATTCGAAAAAAATAAAGAATTAAACGAAATTATCGACAAAATTAACAACGAAATTACAAAAAAAGATGAAGATATTAATAAATCTTCTAATACAATAAAACTACTCGAAACTGAATTAAAAACAACCAAAATCGATTTGGAATCGGTCAGAAATGATTTGAAACAGTCCCAAACTGTTTTAATTGATTTAGAAACAAATTTAAAAAAAGAACGCGATGATGTTAAAGAGAAAATCAAAGAGTTAGAAGATACAAAACTAAAATACAATAAAACAACAAAACAAATAGAAGAATTAAATGAAATGATAAACAAAAATAAAGATGATTTTAATAATCAAATTATAACAAAAGATGAAACAATAAAATCGTTACAAACTCAATTAGAAACATCCAAAATGAATTTGGAATCGGTCAGAAATGAATACCAAACTAATTTAACTGATGTAGAAACAAATTTAAAAAAAGAACGTGATGATATTAAAGAATCGTTAAAAGAGAAAATTAAAGAATTGGAAGATACGAAATTAGAATACAATAAAACAACAAAACAAATAGAAGAACTCAATAATGAAATTATAACAAAAAATGATGAAATAAAATCATTACAAACACAATTAGTATGTTCAAAAACCGATTTGGAATCAATTAAAACCAATCTCGAACAATCACAAACTAATTTATTAAAAGAATTTGAAGAAAATTTAAAAAATAAAAATAACGAAATTAAAGAAATGAATGATAAATATAATAAAGAAATAGAAAAAGTTAATAGTTATGAAAATCAATTAAAAGAACTAAATGAAGATCATCAAAATTATGAAATTCGTGTATCAGATTTATTAACCGATATTGAAAATAAAGATGAAGAAATTAATAAACTAAAAGAAAACATTGATAAATTATCATTAGAAAATATTAATAATAATTCAAAGATGGAAGATATTAAAAAAGAAACTGAAAGTAAAAATAAAGACCAACAAGAATTAATTTTAAAGTTAAATAAAGAAATAGAAGATTTAAATAAAAAATTAATTAAATTAGAAGAAATACAAAAACTTTTAGATAAGAAGGATACTCAATTAAATTTACAAAATTATGAATTAGATAAATTGAAAGAAGAATTGCGTACAATAAAATCAACAAAAATTAATAAAGATGTGATAAATGCAGCTGGAGATACAAAAACGGATTCTGTAAGTTTATTTATTTATTTTATTATTAAGTAGGCTTAGTAATTATTTCGCTTTTTGTTCATTAAATTCATCTTACGTCAATTGTTAATACTTGTGTCACTTGTCAACAATAATGTCATTGGCATTTAGGCATCAAATGTCAAAGAAAATTATTGCACTTGTTGATTTACGATTTTCTTTAACTTTATTACGATTGTGACAATTTTGACATTTCACAGAACAATTTTGACAACTATGAAATTTAATATTAAGATTTTGACAAATATGACACTTTTGACGTTCAAATTTTGACATTTCATAGAAAAATGTTGGTAATATTGACATTTGACATTACAAATATGACAATTTTGAAATTTTACAAAACACTTTTGGCAAATATGACATTTAACGTTTAAATTTTGATAAAATTGACATGTGACGTTTAAATTTTGACAATTTTTATATTTGACGTTCAAATTTTGATAATATTGTCATTTGACGTTAAAATTTAGACAATTTTTAACTTTTGACGATTAAATTTCGACATTTTTGACAAATATAAAATTTAACTCTCAAATTTTGACATTTGACGTTCAAATTTTGACATTTTGTAGAAAAATTTTAAAAATATTAACATTTGTATTACACATATGACAATTTCGACATTTCACAGTACAATTTTGACAACTATGACATTTGATGATAAAATTTTGACAACTATGACACTTTACGTTTAAATTTTGACATTTGAAGTTCAAAATTTGATAAAATTTACATTTAACATTTAAATTTTGATATTTTATAGAAACATTTTGGTAATATTGACATTTGATATTACAAATATGACAATTTTGACATGTTACACAACAATTTTGACAACTATGACATTTGATGTTAAAATTTTGACAAATATGACACTTTATGTTTAAATTTTGACATTTGACGTTTAAATTTTGATATTTTATAGACAAAATATGGTAATATTTGACATTTGATATTGCAAATATGGCAATTTTTATATTTTATAGAAAGGTTTTAGTAATATTGACATTTTATTTGACAAATATGAGCATTTTGACATTTTAGAGAACAATTTTGACAACTATGAAATTTGAAGTTCAAATTTTGACAAATATGACACTTTACGTTTAAATTTTGACATTTGAGGTTCAAGTTTTGATAAAATTGACATTTGACGTTTAAATTTTGATAATTTATAGAAAAATTTTGATAATATTGACATTTGATATTACAAATATGACAATTTTGACAAATATGCCATTTCACGTTTAAATTTCGACATTTGACGTTGAAATTTTGATGTCAAATGTTAACATTAATGTCATTTGTCAACATGAATGTCAATTGTCAACCGCCAGTATTGCCATATTTGTTCGCAGGTGGCGTTGATACAAAATGCATAAAACGCTATATAAGCACATCATAGAAATCGTTTTTTTTTTTTATTAATTAGCTTCTATTGCACTTGCATGTATTTTATTTTCTTAATCAGGTACAAATTAATAATAACAATGACATAAAACAGTTATTGGAGGAGAAATTGTTTGCCGAAAATCAAGTTAGTTTTCTCAATTCTATCATTGCTGATATGCAAAAGAAAAGTGAAGAACAAAAGATTCGAATTGAAATTTTGGAAATGGGATACAATTCTTCTGCAGCTGATGAATTACAAGCGTAAGTAAATTAAATCAGAACAACATTTTAGTACATCAAATTATTGACAACATTGACGTTATATTGTTAGTTTAATGACAGTTTACTGTCAAAAATAGTGAATAATTTGTTTACTGACAATATGTGATTCATGTCAAATGTCAAAAAATCATGTCAAAAAGTTAAAAATCTGATTCAAATGTCATTAATTGATGTCAAAAGTAAAAAATTTGATGCAAATGTATAAAATTGATGTCAAAAGTAAAAAACTCAAACCATATGTCAATAATTCATGTCAAATGTCAAAAATGTGATGAAAATGTCATAAATTTGATGCAAATGTCTAAAATTTATATGAAATGTCAAAAAAATCATGTCAAAAGTTAAAAATTCGATTGAAATGTCATTAGTTTATGTCAAATGTCAAAAATTCGATTCAAATGTCATTAATTCATATCAAAAGTCGAAAATTTGATGCAAATGTCTAAAATTAATGTCAAAAATTCAAACCATATGTCAAAAATTCTGGTCAAATGTCAAGAAATCATAACAAAAGTTAAAAAATTCGATTAAAATGACATTAATTGATGTCAAATGTCATAAGTTTGATGCAAATATTTAAAATTTATGTCAAATGTCAAAAATTATATTTAAATGTCATTAATTCATGTCAAACGGTCTAAAATTAATGTCAATTGTCAAAAATTTCTGTCAATCGTTAAAAAAATCATGTCAAATATTAAAAAATTATGAAAAGAATTATTCAAATGTCAAAAGTCAGAGATTCGATTCAAATGTCATTAATTCGTGGCAAAAGTTAAAAATTTAATGCAAATGTGAAAAACTCATGTCAAATGTTAAAAATTTGATGCAAATGTCAAAAAATCATGTCAAAAAATCATGTCAAAATTATAATAATTATATTTATATGTCAAAATTCAATAACTCGACTCCAATGTCAAACGTCAAAAACTTGATACAAATGTCTAAAATTTATGTCAAATGTCAAAAAATCATGACAAAAGTCAAAAATTTGATTCAAATTTCAATAATTTATGTCAAACGTCACAAATAGTGAATAATTTGTTTACTAACAAGATTGACAGTTTATAGTATGACATTTTAGTGTGAAAATTAACAAGATTGATATTTGACAGTTTTGACATTTAATATTTGATCCCAAAATTTCACATTGACATACGTTATGTCTCTTTTTGACATTTGACAATACAAATATGACAGTTTTGACATTTCACATACTTATAATTAATATTTGACGATACAAATATGATAAGTTCGATATTTGACACATTGATATGTCACTAATATGACAACATATTAGAAGAACACGTTGTTAAATTTTCTTTTCTTTTTTTGAAGTATGGGTATCAAAATGGATTCACATCAGGCAGCTCCAAGAATGTATTGTGATATTTGTGAAGAATTTGATCTTCACGAAACTGAGGATTGCCCAACTCAAAGTGAAGATCATGAACCAATTAATAATAATAATCAAGCAACCAAAGTTAAACCACCACCTAGATCCTATTGTGAAAATTGTGAAGGTAAAAATACAAAAAAAAACATGGCAGAAGTGATAACTTCAACTAATTTAAAAATTAAAAAAATACAAAAATTTCAAACTTTAATAACTTGTTTATTTGTAAACTTACAAAAAGTTATAACCTATCAAAAGATAGGAAATTTTCTCACAAATTTAAAAATGTTGCTATTTTTTTTATAACTTTTCTAGTTTTTGATATACGAGGGAATTACCATTTTTAACAAAAATTTTGTAATTCCGTCGTATATTGAAAACTATAAAAGATACGAAAAGACTAATTAGAATTTTGGATTATTGAGAAAATTTCCTTTCTTTTGATAGGTTATAACTTTTTGTACGTTGCGTATAAAGCAGTTTACCCTCCCATAAGAAGTTATCACTTCAAAAAAATAATAATAATAAAAATATATATGTTTAATTATGATATTCTTTTATTTTAGTATTTGGACATGATACTCAAGACTGCACTGAAGAACAAGAATATTAATTTAATTTAAAGTACAATTTGTTGATATTTAAAAAATAAGTAGAAAATATATTTTCGTATTTAATTCTAATCTAATCCTTCTTTCTTCTCTTTAATGGCTTCCTGAAACAAATAATAACCAATCAGTATTATAAAAAAAAAATTTCAAAATTTTGAAAAAATCAAAAATTTTGAATTTTTCAAAAACTGTTGAAAATTGTGAAAAATTGTTGAAAAAGTTTTTTTGATTTTTGATATCTCAACAACAAAAAAAGATATCAAAATACAATTTTTTGATTTTCATAGAGAATTTTGTCCTGATTCAGAAACTTTTTGAATTTTTCGAAAATTCCCAAAATCAAGCGAGATATGGCTATTTTTCAAAAAGACACATCAACTTTTTCGAATTTTTGATATCTCAAAAACCAAAAAAGATATAAAAAAACAGTTTTCTTATTATGATAGAGAATTTTGTCCTGATTCAGAAACTTTTTGAATTTTTCAAAAATTCCCAAAATTAAGCGAGTTACAGCAATTTTACTAAAAGAAAAACAGTACACATACATTCAAGCTAACTGGAACACTTTTATATTACGAAAAGACACTCAAAAATCAATTTTTAACACAAAAAATGTTACATAATTAATATAAATTTGATCTTACCTTAAATCTCTCCTCAAACAAAGACAACTCAGAAATTAAATCAGTTATAGCGTGCATTAACGCTTCTTGTGGTGAATAATCCGAAGTAGTTTGAATTCTCAATACAAATTTATGTTCCAATGGATGTGGTAATTAGGTATTTATAACCAGCAAAAAGTAGGTACATTTGGATCTTTTAAAAGTTGACTGTAAAGTAAATATTTAAAATTTAAAAATATTTTAGTTTAATTATTTGTAAACAAATACTTACTTTCTAATCATATTTCCAAGAGTACAATCTTCTTTGTTGATTGTAAAAATTGCTGCATTAGGAACTTTCGTATCTTGTTCTCGTAGTATAATTCTATGCAAAATAATAATAATAATAATAATATAGGTAAATTGTAAATATGTATACCTAATTAATTGAAGAGAATTTTTAGGTTAACTTACTTTTTTTCACCATCGTACAACAAGAACGATTCGAATGTTGGTGGTGCGTTCATTGTTAATTAGTGTACGTATTGTACTCGTCTTAATTAATATTTGATACTGATTTATTTTTCTAACAAGAAATAAAATACTTAAAAATATTAGATTTACTTGATATTGTTAGTTACAGCTAACTTCATGTTATTTGATGTGATTTGTAACAGATGACAGACTGACTACTATGTTATTATACAGTTAGTAATTTAAATTAACAATAATTGTAAATAATAATAATATTAATTGATAATGAAATATTGAAATTAGTCAAAAATGCAATTTTTCCTAAAAAATATACAAGGATGGTCGAAATATCCGCCCGCAGATTTAAAATAGTTCAAATTTATCGATGTGTCAAAAAAGTGGCCTTGCACGTTATAGGAAAAATAGCAAATTTTTACCAAAAATATGTTAAAATTGCAAAATTTTATCAATAACGCAATTTTTGTTGAAAAATATCTAAGGATGCTTAAAATATCCACAGATTTAAAAAATATCAAAATTATCGATCAGTCACCAAGTGCCAGAAAGAGTTGTAAAATACGTAAAAATATTGCTAAAAACTGCTAAAATTATATCAATAACGTAATTTTTGTTGAAAAATATACAAGGATGGTCGAAATATACACACACAGATTTAAAAAAAGTTCAAATGTGGCCACCTATTGACAGATAGATAAATTTATAATATTTGAAATCTACATATATTTCAACAATCGTCGTTAATTTTGTAGGCAATATTACATTTTTGACTAATTTAAACACTTTATTATCAAAATTTAATAATATTTTTACGAAAAAACCAAGATTTTCATGAAAAATAAGCAAATCTGCAAATGTAGGTAACTAAATTACAGTTTTCTGTTATTGTTACAGTTTTCTGTAACAAAAATTAGTAGGCATCTGTGTGGGTGTTAAAAAAAAAAAAAAAAAAAAAAAAAAAAAAAAAAAAACAGGTTTTTTTGCAACCATATTATTCTATTTTGATTATAAAGTATTAAAATTAATCAGAAATATAATTGTTTCTAAAAAATATAAAAGGATGGTTGAAATATTTGCAGATTTTAACATTTTTATCCTCATGGTTTATTTACATTACATTTGGAAATCTGCAAATATTTCGAGCATCCTCGTATATTTTTCAGAAAAAAATGCATTTTTGATAAATTTGAATACTTTTTTATCAAAATTTGTAAATATTTTTACGAAAAAAACAAAATTTGCTATTTTCTCGAAAAAAATGTCGATAACTAAATTACAGTTTCCTGTAAAAAATGATCAATGTCGGTAACAAAATTACAGATTCCTATAAAGTCGATAACTTTTTTGTGACGTAATGTCGGTAACTAAATTACAGTTTTCTGTAAAAAAATCAATGTCGGTAACAAAATTACAGATTCCTATAAAGTCGATAACTTTTTTGTGACGTAATGTCGGTAACTAAATTACAGTTTTCTGTAAAAAAACACCTTTTTTGGGTCGTAATGTCGGTAACTAAATTACAGTTTTCTGTAAAATGTCGGTAAATTTCTGTATATATAAATAAATCGATTATTTGATTCAAGGATGCTGACACGTAAATTAATCAATTAATTAATCGAGAAATACTGTTTTTTTGGTAAAAATATTATTCAATTTTGATAATAAATTATTAAGATTAGTCGAAAATATAATTTTTCCTAAAAAATTTACAAGGATGGCTGAAATATTTGCAGATTTCTCAAAACTTATAAACTGGTAGAATTATGTCATTTATGCAAATAAATGCCGTATTTTAATAAAATATCGATAAATTTACATTGAAAATAAATAAACAATGTTTATTTATCAATTTTTACATTAAAATAATAAAGGATGCTAAAAATATAAACAAATTTATATTTAGTTGACATTTCATGCATCTAAAGCGATTTCAAAAAAAGAAAAAAAAGAAGAATTTTGACATTTATACAAAAAATTGTCTTATTTTAACAAAATATCAATAAATTTACATTAAAAATAAATAAACAATGTTTATTTATTAGTTTTTACATAAAAACAGCAAAGGATGCGATAAATATAACCAGATTACAATTTTGTTGACATTTCTAAACTGTACTCAAAAAAAGAAGAATCATACAGATACTCAATTAAAACCAATTTCTATAAATAAAACAATCAAAAAACCATTCATAAATAAACAAATTAGATTCATTTTATTAATATTTATAGTATTTTATACGATTTAATAGAACTAAAAAACAAGTGTGTTCGTTAGAGACCATAAATCAAAAAAGAAGAAGAATCGATTTGATTCGTTTGACAGATAAACGATTATTAACAATTTTTATTATTAAAAATGACTTAAAACGATAAAAAATTTAATTAATTGTTAACAAATTACATTTATTTTGATTAAATCTGATTAATTATAACTAAATTTAATAGAAATTAATCAAAATATAAAAATAATCGATTGTCAGTTTGAGAAAGTTAGTTGAGTCTGTCACCCAAACAAACAATCAGTGAATCGCATCAATTTTCATCCAAAAACCCCAAATTTTCATCTTAAAAACCTCTAAAAACCCATTTTCACACTTAGAACCGTCCTAAAACAATGCTTTACACGTCTAAAAAGAGTGTAATTCAGAGTGATTTAACACCTAACCTCAACACGAGCCATCAGGGTATAGAAGGTCGCATTTTCATCGAGAGTTTTAGTGTTTTTTCGATAATCGAGTGCAAAAATTGTATTAAAATTATATTTAAATAATAAATTTAATGATTATTATCGACTTATTAATTATCAAATTAGTAACTGTGGGTAATTAAATTACAATTTTCTATATTTTCTATTAACAATTCAATATTTAGTATTTTATTTCTCGTATTACACAATAGGTGGCGCTAGTTTACACTTTAAGAAAAAAAATCATGAATTACAAGAAAATATCAATTAATAAATTTGACAGATTTACAGTAAATTTGACAGATTGACGGTAAATTCGACAGATTGACAGTAAAATTGACAGATTGATAGTAAATTTGACAGATTGACAATAAATTTGACATGTCAAATGTTAACTATCAAATTACAACTGTCAAATGTCAACTGACAAATCTCAACTTTTAACTGTCAAATCAACTTTTAACTGTCAAATGTCAACTTTTAACTGTCAAATATCAACTGTCAAATGTCAACTGTGAAACATCAATTGTCAAATCTTAACTGTCAACTGTCAAATGTTAACTGTTAACTGTCAAATGTCAACTGTCAAATGCCAAATTTGAAATGGCAACTTTCAAATGTCAAATCTCTACTGTCAAGTGTCAACTGTCAACAGTCAAATGTCAACTTTCATATGTCAAATCTCTACTGTCAAGTGTCAACTGTCAATTGACAAAAGTCAACTGTCAATTGACAAAAGTCAACTGTCAATTGACAAAAGTCAACTGTCAACTGTCAATTGTAAACTGTCAATTGTCAACTGTCAATTGTCAACTGTCAATTGTCAACTGTCAATTGTCAACTGTCAATTGTCAACTGTCAATTGTCAACTGTCAATTGTCAACTGTCAATTGTCAACTGTCAATTGTCAACTGTCAATTGTCAACTGTCAATTGTCAACTGTCAATTGTCAACTGTCAATTGTCAACTGTCAACTGTCAATTGTCAACTGTGAAATGTCAATTGACAAACGTCAACTGTCAAATGTCAATTGACCAAAGTCAACTGTCAATTGTCAACTGTCAACTGTCTTTTGTCAACTGTCAAATGTCAATTGTCAACTGTCAACTGTCAACTGTCAACTGTCAATTGTCAACTGTCAATTGTCAACTGTCAATTGTCAACTGTCAATTGTCAACTGTCAACTGTCAATTGTCAACTGTCAATTGTCAATTGTCAATTGTCAATTGTCAATTGTCAATTGTCAATTGTCAATTGTCAATTGTCAATTGTCAATTGTCAACTGTCAATTGTCAACTGTCAATTGTCAATTGTCAATTGTCAACTTTCAACTGTCAACTGTCAACTGTCAAATGTCAACTGTCAACTGTCAAATGTCAACTGTCAATTGTCAACTGTCAATTGTCAACTGTCAATTGTCAACTGTCAATTGTCAACTGTCAATTGTCAACTGTCAATTGTCAACTGTCAATTGTCAACTGTCAATTATTGTCAACTGTAAATTTTCAACTGTCAAGTGTCAACTGTCAATGGTCAACTGTCAATTGTCAACTATCAACTGTCAACTGTCAATTGTCAATTGACAAAAGTCAACTGTCAAATGTCAATTGACAAAAGTCAACTGTCAATTGACAAAAGTCAACTGTCAATTGTCAACTGTCAATTGTCAATTGACAATTGTCAACTGTCATTTGTCAACTGTCATTTGTCAACTGTCAACTGTCAATTGACAACAGTCAACTGTCAATTGACAAAAGTCAACTGTCAATTGTCAACTGTCAATTGTCAACTGTCAATTGTCAATTGTCAATTGTCAATTGTCAATTGTCAACTGTCAATTGTCAATTGTCAACTGTCAATTGTCAACTGTCAATTGTCAACTGTCAATTGTCAACTGTCAATTGTCAACTGTCAATTGTCAACTGTCAATTGTCAACTGTCAATTGTCAACTGTCAATTGTCAATTGTCAACTGTCAATTATTGTCAACTGTCAATTGTCAACTGTCAATTGTCAACTGTCAATTGTCAATTGTCAACTGTCAATTGTCAACTGTCAATTGTCAACTGTCAATTGTCAACTATCAATTGTCAACTGTCAATTGTCAACTGTCAATTGTCAACTGTCAATTGTCAACTGTCAATTGTCAACTGTCAATTGTCAACTGTCAATTGTCAACTGTCAATTGTCAACTGTCAATTGACAACTGTCAATTGTCAACTGTCAATTGTCAACTGTCAATTGTCAACTGTCAATTGTCAACTGTCAATTGTCAACTGTCAATTGTCAACTGTCAATTGTCAACTGTCAATTGTCAACTGTCAATTGTCAACTGTCAATTGTCAACTGTCAACTGTCAATTGTCAATTGTCAACTGTCAATTATTGTCAACTGTCAATTGTCAACTGTCAACTGTCAATTGTCAACTGTCAATTGTCAACTGTCAATTGTCAACTGTCAATTGTCAACTGTCAATTGTCAACTGTCAATTGTCAACTGTCAATTGTCAACTGTCAATTGTCAACTGTCAATTGTCAACTGTCAATTGTCAACTGTCAATTGTCAACTGTCAATTGTCAACTGTCAATTGTCAACTGTCAATTGTCAACTGTCAATTGTCAACTGTCAATTGTCAACTGTCAATTGTCAACTGTCAATTGTCAACTGTCAATTGTCAACTGTCAATTGTCAACTGTCAATTGTCAACTGTCAATTGTCAACTGTCAATTGTCAACTGTCAATTGTCAACTGTCAATTGTCAACTGTCAACTGTCAATTGTCAACTGTCAACTGTCAATTGTCAACTGTCAATTGTCAACTGTCAATTGTCAACTGTCAATTGTCAACTGTCAATTGTCAACTGTCAACTGTCAATTGTCAACTGTCAATTGTCAACTGTCAATTGTCAACTGTCAATTGTCAACTATCAATGGTCAACTGTCAACTGTAAAATGTCAACTGTCAATTGACAAAAGTCAACTGTCAATTGTCAACTGTCAATTGTCAACTGTCAACTGTCAACTGTCATTTGTCAACTGTCAACTGTCAATTGTCAATTGTCAATTGTCAATTGTCAATTGTCAACTGTCAATTGTCAATTGTCAATTGTCAATTGTCAACTGTCAATTGTCAACTGTCAATTGTCAACTTTCAATTGTCAACTGTCAACTGTCAAATGTCAACTGTCAACTGTCAATTGTCAACTGTCAATTGTCAACTGTCAATTGTCAACTGTCAATTATTGTCAACTGTCAATTTTTAACTGTCAAGTGTCAACTGTCAATGGTCAACTGTCAATTGTCAACTGTCAACTGTCAATTGTCAACTGTCAATTGTCAATTGTCAACTGTCAATTGTCAACTGTCAACTGTCAATTGTCAACTGTCAATTGTCAACTGTCAACTGTGAAATGTCAACTGTCAATTGACAAAATCAACTGTCAATTGTCAACTTTCAATTGTCAACTGTCAACTGTCAACTGTCAAATGTCAAATGTCAACTGTCAATTGTCAACTTTCAATTGTCAACTGTCAACTGTCAACTGTCAAATGTCAAATGTCAAATGTCAACTGTCAATTGTCAACTGTCAATTGTCAACTGTCAATTGTCAACTGTCAATTATTGTCAACTGTCAATTATTGTCAACTGTCAATTTTCAACTGTCAAGTGTCAACTGTCAATGGTCAACTGTCAACTGTCAACTGTCAACTGTCAATTGTCAACTGTCAATTGTCAACTGTCAATTGTCAACTGTCAATTGTCAATTGTCAACTGTCAATTGTCAACTGTCAATTGTCAACTGTCAATTGTCAACTGTCAATTGTCAACTGTCAATTGTCAACTGTCAATTGTCAACTGTCAACTGCCAATTGTCAACTGTCAATTGTCAACTGTCAACTGTCAATTGTCAACTGTCAATTGTCAACTGTCAATTGTCAATTGACAAAAGTCAATTGACAAAAGTCAACTGTCAATTGTCAACTGTCAGTTGTCAACTGTCAACTGTCAGTTGTCAATTGTCAACTGTCATTTGTCAACTGTCAACTGTCAATTGTTAATTGTCAACTGTAAATTGTCAATTGTCAACTGTCAATTGTCAACTGTCAATTGTCAACTGTCAACTGTCAACTGTCAACTGTCAACTGTCAACTGTCAACTGTCAATTGTCAATTGTCAATTGTCAATTGTCAATTGTCAATTGTCAACTGTCAATTGTCAACTGTCAATTGTCAATTGTCAACTGTCAATTGTCAACTGTCAATTGTCAATTGTCAACTGTCAATTGTCAACTGTCAATTGTCAACTGTCAATTGTCAACTGTCAACTGTCAATTGTCAACTGTCAATTGTCAACTGTCAACTGTCAACTGTCAATTGTCAACTGTCAACTGTCAACGGTCAACTGTCAATTGTCAATTGTCAACTGTCAACGGTCAACGGTCAACTGTCAACTGTCAATTGTCAATTGTCAATTGTCAATTGTCAATTGTCAATTGTCAATTATCAATTGTCAACTGTCAATTGTCAACTGTCAATTGTCAACTGTCAATTGTCAACTGTCAATTGTCAACTGTCAATTGTCAACTGTCAATTGTCAACTGTCAATTGTCAACTGTCAATTGTCAACTGTCAATTGTCAACTGTCAATTGTCAACTGTCAATTGTCAACTGTCAATTGTCAACTGTCAATTGTCAACTGTCAACTGTCAATTGTCAACTGTCAATTGTCAACTGTCAACTGTCAATTGTCAACTGTCAATTGTCAACTGTCAATTGTCAACTGTCAACTGTCAATTGTCAACTGTCAATTGTCAACTGTCAATTGTCAACTGTCAATTGTCAACTGTCAATTGTCAACTGTCAATTGTCAACTGTCAATTGTCAACTGTCAATTGTCAACTGTCAATTGTCAACTGTCAATTGTCAACTGTCAATTGTCAACTGTCAATTGTCAACTGTCAATTGTCAACTGTCAATTGTCAACTGTCAATTGTCAATTGTCAACTGTCAATTGTCAACTGTCAATTGTCAACTGTCAATTGTCAACTGTCAATTGTCAACTGTCAACTGTCAATTGTCAACTGTCAATTGTCAACTGTCAATTGTCAACTGTCAATTGTCAACTATCAATGGTCAACTGTCAACTGTAAAATGTCAACTGTCAATTGACAAAAGTCAACTGTCAATTGTCAACTGTCAATTGTCAACTGTCAACTGTCATTTGTCAACTGTCAACTGTCAACTGTCAATTGTCAATTGTCAATTGTCAATTGTCAATTGTCAATTGTCAATTGTCAATTGTCAATTGTCAATTGTCAATTGTCAATTGTCAATTGTCAATTGTCAATTGTCAATTGTCAACTGTCAATTGTCAACTGTCAATTGTCAACTGTCAATTGTCAACTGTCAGTTGTCAACTGTCAACTGTCAGTTGTCAACTGTCAATTGTCAACTGTCAACTGTCATTTGTCAACTGTTAACTGTCAATTGTCAATTGTCAACTGTAAATTGTCAATTGTCAACTGTCAATTGTCAACTGTCAATTGTCAACTGTCAACTGTCAATTGTCAATTGTCAATTGTCAATTGTCAATTGTCAATTGTCAACTGTCAACTGTCAACTGTCAACTGTCATTTGTCAACTGTCAATTGTCAACTGTAAATTGTCAACTGTCAATTGTCAACTGTCAATTGTCAACTGTCAATTGTCAATTGTCAACTGTCAATTGTCAACTGTCAATTGTCAATTGTCAATTGTCAATTGTTAACTGTCAATTGTCAACTGTCAATTGTCAACTGTCAATTGTCAACTGTCAATTGTCAACTGTCAATTGTCAACTGTCAATTGTCAACTGTCAATTGTCAACTGTCAACTGTCAATTGTCAATTGTCAATTGACAAAAGTCAACTGTCAAATGTCAATTGACAAAAGTCAACTGTCAATTGACAAAAGTCAACTGTCAATTGTCAACTGTCAATTGTCAATTGTCAATTGTCAACTGTCAATTGTCAACTGTCAATTGTCAACTGTCAATTGACAAAAGTCAACTGTCAATTGTCAATTGTCAACTGTCAATTGTCAACTGTCAATTGTCAATTGTCAATTGTCAGTTGTCAACTGTCAATTGTCAATTGTCAATTGTCAATTGTCAATTGTCAATTGTCAATTGTCAACTGTCAATTGTCAACTGTCAACTTTCAATTGTCAACTGTCAATTGTCAACTGTCAACTGTCAATTGTCAACTGTCAATTGTCAACTGTCAATTGTCAACTGTCAATTGTCAACTGTCAATTGTCAACTATCAACTGTCAACTGTCAATTGTCAACTGTCAATTGTCAACTGTCAACTGTCAACTGTCAATTGTCAACTGTCAACTGTGAAATGTCAACTGTCAATTGACAAAATCAACTGTCAATTGTCAACTGTCAATTGACAAAATCAACTGTCAATTGTCAACTTTCAATTGTCAACTGTAACCTGTCAACTGTCAAATGTCAAATGTCAACTGTCAACTGTCAATTGTCAACTGTCAATTGTCAATTGTCAATTGTCAATTGTCAATTGTCAACTGTCAATTATTGTCAACTGTCAATTATTGTTAACTGTCAATTGTCAACTGTCAATTGTCAACTGTCAATTGTCAACTGTCAATTGTCAACTGTCAATTGTCAACTGTCAATTGTCAACTGTCAATTGTCAACTGTCAACTGTCAACTGTCAATTGTCAACTGTCAACTGTCAATTGTCAACTGTCAATTGTCAACTGTCAACTGTCAACTGTCAATTGTCAACTGTCAATTGTCAACTGCCAACTGTCAACTGTCAACTGTCAACTGTCAACTGTCAATTGTCAACTGTCAATTGTCAACTGTCGATTGTCAACTGTCAACTGTCAATTGTCAACTGTCAATTGTCAACTGTCAATTGTCAACTGTCAATTGTCAACTGTCAATTGTCAACTATCAATGGTCAACTGTCAACTGTAAAATGTCAACTGTCAATTGACAAAAGTCAACTGTCAATTGTCAACTGTCAATTGTCAACTGTCAACTGTCAACTGTCATTTGTCAACTGTCAACTGTCAATTGTCAATTGACAATTGACAATTGACAATTGTCAATTGTCAATTGTCAATTGTCAATTGTCAACTGTCAATTGTCAATTGTCAATTGTCAATTGTCAACTGTCAATTGTCAACTGTCAATTGTCAACTTTCAATTGTCAACTGTCAACTGTCAAATGTCAACTGTCAACTGTCAATTGTCAACTGTCAATTGTCAACTGTCAATTGTCAACTGTCAATTATTGTCAACTGTCAATTTTTAACTGTCAAGTGTCAACTGTCAATGGTCAACTGTCAATTGTCAACTGTCAACTGTCAATTGTCAACTGTCAATTGTCAACTGTCAATTGTCAATTGTCAATTGTCAATTGTCAACTGTCAATTGTCAACTGTCAATTGTCAACTGTCAATTGTCAATTGACAAAAGTCAACTGTCAAATGTCAATTGACAAAAGTCAACTGTCAATTGTCAACTGTCAATTGTTAATTGTCAACTGTCATTTGTCAACTGTCAACTGTCAATTGTCAACTGTCAATTGACAAAAGTCAACTGTCAATTGTCAATTGTCAACTGTCAATTGTCAATTGTCAACTGTCAATTGTCAACTGTCAATTGTCAACTGTCAACTGTCAACTGTCAACTGTCAACTGTCAATTGTCAACTGTCAATTGTCAACTGTCAATTGTCAACTGTCAATTGTCAACTGTCAATTGTCAACTGTCAATTGTCAACTGTCAATTGTCAACTGTCAATTGTCAACTGTCAATTGTCAACTGTCAATTGTCAACTGTCAACTGTCAATTGTCAACTGTCAATTGTCAACTGTCAATTGTCAACTGTCAATTGTCAACTGTCAATTGTCAACTGTCAATTGTCAACTGTCATTTGTCAACTGTCAACTGTCAATTGTCAACTGTCAACTGTCAATTGTCAACTGTCAATTGTCAATTGTCAATTGTCAATTGTCAATTGTCAACTGTCAATTGTCAATTGTCAACTGTCAATTGTCAATTGTCAACTGTCAATTGTCAATTGTCAACTGTCAATTGTCAATTGTCAACTGTCAATTGTCAACTGTCAATTGTCAATTGTCAACTTTCAATTGTCAACTGTCAACTGTCAACTGTCAAATGTCAACTGTCAATTGTCAACTGTCAATTGTCAACTGTCAATTGTCAACTGTCAATTGTCAACTGTCAATTATTGTCAACTGTCAATTTTTAACTGTCAAGTGTCAACTGTCAATGGTCAACTGTCAATTGTCAACTGTCAACTGTCAATTGTCAACTGTCAACTGTCAATTGTCAACTGTCAATTGTCAACTGTAAATTGTCAACTGTAAATTGTCAACTGTCAATTGTCAACTGTCAATTGTCAACTGTCAATTGTCAACTGTCAATTGTCAACTGTCAATTGTCAACTGTCAATTGTCAACTGTCAACTGTGAAATGTCAACTGTCAATTGACAAAATCAACTGTCAATTGTCAATTGTCAATTGTCAATTGTCAACTGTCATTTGTCAACTGTCAATTGTCAACTGTAAATTGTCAACTGTCAATTGTCAACTGTCAATTGTCAACTGTCAATTGTCAACTGTCAATTGTCAATTGTCAACTGTCAATTGTCAACTGTCAATTGTCAACTGTCAATTGTCAACTGTCAATTGTCAACTGTCAATTGTCAACTGTCAACTGTCAATTGTCAACTGTCAATTGTCAACTGTCAATTGTCAACTGTCAATTGTCAACTGTCAATTGTCAACTATCAACTGTCAACTGTCAATTGTCAATTGACAAAAGTCAACTGTCAAATGTCAATTGACAAAAGTCAACTGTCAATTGACAAAAGTCAACTGTCAATTGTCAACTGTCAATTGTCAATTGTCAATTGTCAACTGTCATTTGTCAACTGTCATTTGTCAACTGTCAACTGTCAATTGACAACAGTCAACTGTCAATTGACAAAAGTCAACTGTCAATTGTCAACTGTCAATTGTCAACTGTCAATTGTCAATTGTCAATTGTCAATTGTCAATTGTCAACTGTCAATTGTCAATTGTCAACTGTCAATTGTCAACTGTCAATTGTCAACTGTCAATTGTCAACTGTCAATTGTCAACTGTCAATTGTCAACTGTCAATTGTCAATTGTCAACTGTCAATTATTGTCAACTGTCAATTGTCAACTGTCAATTGTCAACTGTCAATTGTCAATTGTCAATTGTCAATTGTCAACTGTCAATTGTCAACTGTCAATTGTCAACTGTCAATTGTCAACTATCAATTGTCAACTGTCAATTGTCAACTGTCAATTGTCAACTGTCAATTGTCAACTGTCAATTGTCAACTGTCAATTGTCAACTGTCAATTGTCAACTGTCAATTGTCAACTGTCAATTGACAACTGTCAATTGTCAACTGTCAATTGTCAACTGTCAATTGTCAACTGTCAATTGTCAACTGTCAATTGTCAACTGTCAATTGTCAACTGTCAATTGTCAACTGTCAATTGTCAACTGTCAATTGTCAACTGTCAATTGTCAACTGTCAACTGTCAATTGTCAACTGTCAATTATTGTCAACTGTCAATTGTCAACTGTCAACTGTCAATTGTCAACTGTCAATTGTCAACTGTCAATTGTCAACTGTCAATTGTCAACTGTCAATTGTCAACTGTCAATTGTCAACTGTCAATTGTCAACTGTCAATTGTCAACTGTCAATTGTCAACTGTCAATTGTCAACTGTCAATTGTCAACTGTCAATTGTCAACTGTCAATTGTCAACTGTCAATTGTCAACTGTCAATTGTCAACTGTCAATTGTCAACTGTCAATTGTCAACTGTCAATTGTCAACTGTCAATTGTCAACTGTCAATTGTCAACTGTCAATTGTCAACTGTCAATTGTCAACTGTCAACTGTCAATTGTCAACTGTCAACTGTCAATTGTCAACTGTCAATTGTCAACTGTCAATTGTCAACTGTCAATTGTCAACTGTCAATTGTCAACTGTCAACTGTCAATTGTCAACTGTCAATTGTCAACTGTCAATTGTCAACTGTCAATTGTCAACTATCAATGGTCAACTGTCAACTGTAAAATGTCAACTGTCAATTGACAAAAGTCAACTGTCAATTGTCAACTGTCAATTGTCAACTGTCAACTGTCAACTGTCAACTGTCATTTGTCAACTGTCAACTGTCAATTGTCAATTGTCAATTGTCAATTGTCAATTGTCAATTGTCAATTGTCAACTGTCAATTGTCAATTGTCAATTGTCAATTGTCAACTGTCAATTGTCAACTGTCAATTGTCAACTTTCAATTGTCAACTGTCAACTGTCAAATGTCAACTGTCAACTGTCAATTGTCAACTGTCAATTGTCAACTGTCAATTGTCAACTGTCAATTATTGTCAACTGTCAATTTTTAACTGTCAAGTGTCAACTGTCAATGGTCAACTGTCAATTGTCAACTGTCAACTGTCAATTGTCAACTGTCAATTGTCAACTGTCAACTGTCAATTGTCAACTGTCAATTGTCAACTGTCAACTGTGAAATGTCAACTGTCAATTGACAAAATCAACTGTCAATTGTCAACTTTCAATTGTCAACTGTCAACTGTCAACTGTCAAATGTCAAATGTCAACTGTCAATTGTCAACTTTCAATTGTCAACTGTCAACTGTCAACTGTCAAATGTCAAATGTCAAATGTCAACTGTCAATTGTCAACTGTCAATTGTCAACTGTCAATTGTCAACTGTCAATTATTGTCAACTGTCAATTATTGTCAACTGTCAATTTTCAACTGTCAAGTGTCAACTGTCAATGGTCAACTGTCAACTGTCAACTGTCAACTGTCAATTGTCAACTGTCAATTGTCAACTGTCAATTGTCAACTGTCAATTGTCAACTGTCAATTGTCAACTGTCAATTGTCAACTGTCAATTGTCAACTGTCAATTGTCAACTGTCAATTGTCAACTGTCAATTGTCAACTGTCAATTGTCAACTGTCAATTGTCAACTGTCAATTGTCAACTGTCAATTGTCAACTGTCAATTGTCAACTGTCAACTGCCAATTGTCAACTGTCAATTGTCAACTGTCAACTGTCAATTGTCAACTGTCAATTGTCAACTGTCAATTGTCAATTGACAAAAGTCAATTGACAAAAGTCAACTGTCAATTGTCAACTGTCAGTTGTCAACTGTCAACTGTCAGTTGTCAATTGTCAACTGTCATTTGTCAACTGTCAACTGTCAATTGTTAATTGTCAACTGTAAATTGTCAATTGTCAACTGTCAATTGTCAACTGTCAATTGTCAACTGTCAACTGTCAATTGTCAATTGTCAATTGTCAATTGTCAATTGTCAATTGTCAACTGTCAACTGTCAACTGTCAACTGTCAACTGTCATTTGTCAACTGTCAATTGTCAACTGTAAATTGTCAACTGTCAATTGTCAACTGTCAATTGTCAACTGTCAATTGTCAACTGTCAATTGTCAATTGTCAACTGTCAATTGTCAACTGTCAATTGTCAATTGTCAATTGTCAATTGTTAACTGTCAATTGTCAACTGTCAATTGTCAACTGTCAATTGTCAACTGTCAATTGTCAACTGTCAATTGTCAACTGTCAATTGTCAACTGTCAACTGTCAATTGTCAATTGTCAATTGACAAAAGTCAACTGTCAAATGTCAATTGACAAAAGTCAACTGTCAATTGACAAAAGTCAACTGTCAATTGTCAACTGTCAATTGTCAATTGTCAACTGTCAATTGTCAACTGTCAACTGTCAATTGTCAACTGTCAATTGACAAAAGTCAACTGTCAATTGTCAATTGTCAACTGTCAATTGTCAACTGTCAATTGTCAATTGTCAATTGTCAGTTGTCAACTGTCAATTGTCAATTGTCAATTGTCAATTGTCAATTGTCAATTGTCAACTGTCAATTGTCAACTGTCAACTTTCAATTGTCAACTGTCAATTGTCAACTGTCAACTGTCAATTGTCAACTGTCAATTGTCAACTGTCAATTGTCAACTGTCAATTGTCAACTATCAACTGTCAACTGTCAATTGTCAACTGTCAATTGTCAACTGTCAACTGTCAACTGTCAATTGTCAACTGTCAACTGTGAAATGTCAACTGTCAATTGACAAAATCAACTGTCAATTGTCAACTGTCAATTGACAAAATCAACTGTCAATTGTCAACTTTCAATTGTCAACTGTAACCTGTCAACTGTCAAATGTCAAATGTCAACTGTCAACTGTCAATTGTCAACTGTCAATTGTCAATTGTCAATTGTCAATTGTCAATTGTCAATTGTCAACTGTCAATTATTGTCAACTGTCAATTATTGTTAACTGTCAATTGTCAACTGTCAATTGTCAACTGTCAATTGTCAACTGTCAATTGTCAACTGTCAATTGTCAACTGTCAATTGTCAACTGTCAGTTGTCAACTGTCAACTGTCAACTGTCAACTGTCAATTGTCAACTGTCAATTGTCAACTGTCAATTGTCAACTGTCAATTGTCAACTGTCAACTGTCAACTGTCAATTGTCAACTGTCAATTGTCAACTGCCAACTGTCAACTGTCAACTGTCAACTGTCAATTGTCAACTGTCAATTGTCAACTGTCGATTGTCAACTGTCAACTGTCAACTGTCAATTGTCAACTGTCAACTGTCAATTGTCAACTGTCAATTGTCAACTGTCAACTGTCAATTTTCAACTGTCAAGTGTCAACTGTCAATGGTCAACTGTCAATGGTCAACTGTCAATTGTCAACTGTCAACTGTCAATTGTCAATTGTCAATTGTCAACTGTCAATTGTCAACTGTCAATTGTCAACTGTCAATTGTCAACTGTCAATTGTCAACTGTCAATTGTCAACTGTCAATTGTCAACTGTCAATTGTCAACTGTCAATTGTCAACTATCAATTGTCAACTATCAATTGTCAACTGTCAATTGTCAACTGTCAAATGTCAACTGTCAATTGTCAACTGTCAATTGTCAACTGTCAATTGTCAACTGTCAATTGTCAACTGTCAATTGTCAACTGTCAATTGTCAATTGTCAACTGTCAATTGTCAACTGTCAACTGTCAACTGTCAATTGTCAATTGTCAATTGTCAACTGTCAATTGTCAATTGTCAATTGTCAACTGTCAATTGTCAACTGTCAATTGTCAACTGTCAATTGTCAACTGTCAATTGTCAACTGTCAATTGTCAACTGTCAACTGTCAATTGTCAACTGTTAATTGTCAACTGTCAATTGTCAACTGTCAATTGTCAACTGTCAATTGTCAACTGTCAATTGTCAACTGTCAACTGTCAATTGTCAATTGTCAACTGTCAACTGTCAATTGTCAACTGTCAATTGTCAACTGTCAATTGTCAACTGTCAATTGTCAATTGTCAACTGTCAACTGTCTATTGTCATCTGTAAACTGTCAATTTTCAATTGACAAAAGTGAACTGTCAATTAACAAAAGTCAACTGTCAATTGACAAAAGTCAACTGTCAATTGTCAATTGAATTAATTTATTGATATTTGACGTAAGTTTTTGACATTTTTGATATATGAATGACATTTTTGACATTTGAATGACATTTTTAACATTTGAATGACTTTTTTGACATTTGAATAACATTTTTAACATTCACATGACATTTTTGACGTTTAAGTTTAAAATTATCATTCTTACGTCAAATCTTTTAACATTGAATATAAATTATCAACTTTTGTCATGATTTTTGACATTTAATATGATTTTATAACATTTGACACAGGATTTTGACATTTGAAAGAAGATTTTCACATTTGACACGAGATTTTGACATTGAAATCAGTTTATTGATATTTGACGTAAGATTTTGACATTTGATTGGCATTTTTGGTATTTGAATGACATTTTTGACATTTGAATGACAATTTTGGCATTTATTGATATTTTTGACGTTTAAGTTTAAAATTATCATTTTTATGTCAAATCTTTTAATATTTAATATAAATTATCAACTTTTGTCATGATTTTTGACATTTAATATGATTTTTTAACATTTTACACAAAATTTTGACATTTGAATCAATTTATTGACATTTGACGTAAGCTTTTGACATTTGATTGGCATTTTTGATATTTCAATGACATTTTTGACATTTGCATGACATTTTTTTGACATTTGAATGACATTTTGACATTTGAATGACATTATTAACATTTGAATGACTTTTTTGACATTTAAATAATATTTTTGACATTCGAATAACATTTTTGACGTTTAAGTTTAAAATTATCATTTTTACGTCAACTCTTTTAACATTTGATATAAAATTATCAA
The DNA here is from genome assembly GCA_964028335.1 of Altica lythri. Classification (NCBI taxonomy): domain Eukaryota; kingdom Metazoa; phylum Arthropoda; class Insecta; order Coleoptera; family Chrysomelidae; genus Altica; species Altica lythri. Next base: position 80,452 of record CAXIIO010000706.1, on the reverse strand, counting down.
CTTTTGTCTTGATTTTTGACATTTAATATGATTTTTTTACATTTGACAAAAGTTTTTGACATTTGAAAGGAGATTTTCACATTTGACACGAGATTTTGACATTGAAATCAAGTTATTGACATTTGACGTAAGATTTTGACATTTGAATCAATTAATTGACATTTGACGTAAGATTTTGTCATTTGAAAGAAGATTTTCACATTTGACACGATATTTTGACATTTGAATCAATTTATTGACATTTGACGTAAGATTTTGACATTTGAATGACATGTAATGTCAGTTTTGACATTTAAATGACAGTTTTAACATTTAAATAACATTTTTGACATTTAAATGACATTATTGTTATCCAAATGACATTTTTGACAGTTCATTATATACACTCCAATTAATAGAAAACTTGCATTGTTATATTTGACATTTGTCTATTTTGACAGATTATAACGTAAAATCCAATCAATAGGAAACTTTCTATGTTGTATTTGACAGTTGGATATTTTGACATAAACTTCAACTTGCTCAATGTTATATTTGACATTTGAATAGTTTGACAGATTATTATATACATTTCAATGAATAGAAAACTTGCATTGTGTTCTATTTGACATTAAGTTATTTTGACAGCTTATTACATGAATTCCAACCAATGGGAACATTTCATTGTGTTATAAATGACATATTTGACATTTGTATATTTTGACAAATTATTACTTATAGAAAACTTGCTTTGTATAATATTTAAAGTTTGTTTATTTTATTTATATTTTAATTTGTATATATTATTTATTTTTTTAATTTTTGCATGTTTTTGTTGTGTTTGAATTTAATTTAATTTAGAATTTATTTTTTTATAAAAATATTTTTTATTTATTAACAGAAATCTCCACCGAAATCAGCAACAACTACAATTCCAACAAGAACAGCTTTACAGGTAACAACATATTAAAAAAAAATATATTTTTATTAATATTAGATACAGAAAAATAGCAAAAAACCAACCAATTATAATATATTTTAATAATTATGTAATTTTTTCTAATACAGATTTTTATATAATAATTATAGTCCAAGATCCCGATATAGGACGACCTTCACCGAGCTGGTTAATGGACCAAACAAATTTTTTATGTAATTTAATATATCAAAAAATATATTTCATATGAGTTGCCTATCGAATTTCAGTCCAGTATATTTTTAATTAATTTTTAAAATTTTTTTGTGCGACTGAGAGGTCCCTACCTACCGTCCCATGCGATAGAAGAGGACACAACATAACAGCGTTTGTATCCCGGCCTTTTAAAGAGAGAGAGCTCTCTGCTCTTAAAGACAAGAAGCATAGCGATAGACGCGTACAGTATATATCAGTAAGTATATATCTATAGATACATTAATTATATAGAGCAAATTGCTTTAATTTAATTCAGTTAATATTTTTAAATAGGAAAAAAAAGAAATAAAATTTGTCAGATAAGAATTATATATGTATTGCTATAACCTTCTTATTAACTAAAGATTTATATATACTTTAATGTAACAAAATATATACATATATATATTTAATTGATTGAAGAAAAAATTAAAAACTAATCCTTTTTTTTAATATGAAACTACTCCAAAATAATGCTCAGAATGTACGCGTCTATCGCTATCCTTCTTGTCTTCAAGAGCAGAGAGCATGCGCACTCTCTCTCTCTTTAAAAGGCCGGGATACAAACGCTGTTATGTTGTGTCCTCTTCTATCGCATGGGACGGTTGGTAGGGACCTCTCAGTCGCACAAAATTTTTTTAAAAATTAATTAAAAATATCCTGAACTGAAATTCGATAGGCAACTCATATGCAATAAATTTTTTGATATATTAAATTACATAAAAAATATGTTTGGTCCATTAACCAGCTCGGTGAAGGTCGTCCTATATCGGGATCTTAGACTATTATTGCTTTTTGTCGATAAAAAATTTATAATTTATTGTTATGTTATTTTTTTTTTAAATAAAATTTACTTACCTTGTTTTTTTTATTATCCTTTTATTTATTTTAGGAAATATTTTTGGGTATTGTATAAAATAAATAATTTATTATTAATGATGGTTTTATTTATTTATTTACTAGCTGACCCGGTGGCGTAATTACAAACCCTAAGTGGTCTCAGCGCTCGAACGCTCGGTTCACGCCAATGCTTGTCATAGAAGCCTGTATACACGTTTAAACAAATTGTAAGCTTTTAAATTAAAATACATTTGTATATAAAAAACAGCATACTATCAGCATTGTTACGGTGTTATTTATAATTTAGTGTAATATATTTATTAATAATTAATCTTTTTCAAAAGTCTAGTAAGAATTTGTGACTAATAATTTATGTCATTGAAAAGTTACCAAAAGCTAGTTTTTGATGTGAAACATCTATAGCCGCACGTAAATCAGATTTCTGGCGTGGCGACGGTGACGTATGACGTAAAAAACCTAACGCATAGATAATATTTAATAAAGAGATGTACTGATACCTTATATGAAATTGGTCTCATGTTTTGAGCGACGGTGGCGCGCCAACAATTGGGGGAAGAAGCTCATCGATTCAAAAATTTGGCGGGACAGGGTATGAATTGTTTCATATAGAAATACACTTTTAAAGCTCATATTTTAATTTTTAATATTTTTACTGATGTATAAAAATATTAAAAATTGAAATATAGACTTAAAAGTGCATATTATCTTATAATATTTAGGTAAATAAATATAAAAACTAAATAATAAACAAATTTTGATGTGAAACATCTATAGCCGCACGTAAATCAGATTTCTGGCATGGCGACGAAAATTGGTATATATATATATAAAAAAAAAAAAAAAAAAAAAAAAAAAAAAAAAAAAAAAAAAAAAAAAAAAAAAAAAGGAGGATAACGGGCAATGTACGCAACAAGGATCATAGGTTACAAGTAGGAATGGTAACCGCAGACATGCATGTTTCTGGCTCATTAGCCGGCATAACCAAGAAAAGTATTGCACTTGGCTAGCAAAAGTGTTGGGTACTTGGGAGCAAAGGATGTTGGGGAAACATGTGTCAAGAAACACAAAAAACACAAAAACAACGAACGCTCACACAGGAGTCCTATCGCCATTTTGTGCTTTCGGCCAGCTGTGCCAATGGGTTTTCGGCTAGCAACCAGCGTTTATTTTGATGCGCGTTTTCTTGGCACTTTGTTTATATATATATATATATATATATATATATATATATATATATATATATATATATATATGTATATATATATATATGTATTTTTCCACGGAAAAGGTATTTTCAAAATTTTGAAAATTTTCAAAATTTTGAAAATTTTCAAAATTTTCAGAATTTTCAAAATTTTTAAAGTTTTTAAATTTTTCAATGTTTACTTTAATCGCGCATAAAGGTTACACGCACACTTTTTTTTATTGAATACTGCATGCCTATACTTTTACAAAATAATGTTGATGTTTCACATCTGCCAGGCGTCCCGTGACGGCCCCCCTTTTTTTTATATATTAAGTAGGTAAGTTTCGTCTGTGAGAAAGTTGGAGATAATTGTAAATAGTATTTTTTTTGGAAACGTTATTCAAATACAACGTATGGTTTGACTGTATCGTTATTGTTTTTAAGCGAAAGTTTAATCACATTTTGAGAGCTTATAGTAGCAGAGAAACTAATCCCACGCCACTAGTGCTTCACACGAGAACGAGATTTTTCTCGTCTCGTCTCGTTCTCGTCCTGCTTTTCCGAAACGAGACGAGACGTTTTAAAAAATAAATACAATGGGCGATACCGAGACCACATACAAGGCAACCCGAGAATCTCGTTTTTAGTCTCATTAATTTTTTTTATGATGTTTTTATCCGATAAATCAGAAATGGCCTTTATAGAAAACAATATAGGTATTTTAGAAAATATAAAATCTTGTGACCATCTGTGATATGTTTTATTGTAAATTTAAACAGAAATCACTAACCGAGTATGATTTTCGTAAAATTATTAAATTTATGTCTGTGTAAAAATATTTTTGTGTAATAGCGTAATAAATATAGCATTAAAAAAATTATTTATTATTTTAGTTTATATAATATTTATAATCATAATTTACAATTAAGCGAGACGAGACGGAATTGACGAGGCCGAGACGAGATTTTTGTTACTCTCGCCTACTCTCGTCACGTGTGAAGCCCTACACGCAACATGACTAATTTGAGCGTTCGAGCGCTGAAACCACTAAAGGGTTTGTAATTACGCGACCCGGTGCACTTCGTATCGCAAATTATTTATGTCATTCTTCAATTTTTCGTTTTTTCAATTTATTTTGATTTATTGTTAGTTATCAGGTTTATACTATTCTTTTTTTCGTTATATTTTGTAGTTTATCGATAAAATATATTAGAAAATACTTAATTTAGTATGAATTTCTCGTTTAAATATAAGTGATATTAACTGCGCGACCTTCCGGTGTCGTCACAATACTTAAGTAAGGATTGCTCGTTTAAATATATATGTGATATTAACTGCGCCACCTTACGGTGGCGTGATATAAAGTAATCAAATAAGTAGTGGTTGCTCGTTTAATGGAAGCGCCATCTGGTGGTAACTTTCATTAATACGAATATCACATTCATATTAACCATTAAAAATACAGCATCCTACTGATTTTCATGACAATCAGTTGAACAGGGCAGTAGTTGCTACTTTGCAGCGCCACCTGGTGGCGAGTGGCATCAATGAGCATATTATACAAACCTTCTACGTGGAAAAATACATATGCATACCAATTTTCATGACAATCGGTTGAACGGGGCAGAAGTTATCACTCTGCAGCGTCACCTGGTGGCGAGTTACATCAATGTGCATAGTATAATCGTTTACTCCTTGAAAAAATACATATACCTACCAATTTTCATGTCAATCGGTTGAACGGGGCAGAAGTTGCTACTTTGCAGCGCCACCTGGTGGCGAGTGGCATCAATGGGCATATCATATAAACCTTCTCCGTGGAAAAATACATATATATATATATATATATATATATATATATATATATATATATATATTATAACATATGTAACTCGTTTCTATAGTATTCTGTAAGTCACCATGCTATAAAGTACTCCTTACCTTGAATTTTTTTAAATTTTAATATAGATGTGAAGAAGGTAAGACTCAAATTAATTTCTTTTATCTTAAATATTATTATTTTAAAATATACTCCTGGCTATTCTCTTTCTTAGGGTCAGAGTTCAAAAAATTTCAAATAATTAAATAGATTCAACTTCAACTAATATTGAAAATTTCAACAAAACGATTATAAAATTCAACAATCATATACCAAATTATGTTTTCTGAACAATGATTCTATCTTAACCTTAACCTTACTTTTTCTTAATGTGTTGTGCGCTTTTACACATTACTTTCAAAAAAACCAAATATAGTTAAATCAAGTGTTATGAAAAATTCTGAATTTTGTAACTAATAAATCAAATTAAACTTATCTACTAATGAAAAATAACTTATTTAAACAGTGAAACAGTGTACAAGTGAAATTAAATGTTCATTAAATACATAAAAATCAAACACAGGAAAGTTCTTTATTTTTAAAAATTGGAAATTGATACCGTGTTCTGGTGATTTTGTATTCTCTTGGGACAGCTAAGGCACAGGATATCCTTTTCAATTGGAATCCCCCATTTCCCAGGACATCAATGATATACGGACACTTTAGAGATTTTGACTAATAAAATTGCTTCTAATCAGGAAATAATCAGCTCTTGCATCAAATGGTAAGTAAACTAATACTTTCTTTCTTATTAGAAACTGGTTTTACTTTCGTTAAATTAACTCAGGAAGCATTTATATCAATGAATTGCTCAGCATACAATTTCTAACATTTATTTCTCCATAAAAATAAACTTTACTTCTTACCAGATACTATCAGGAACTTCCTTGTAGTTTTGTTAACACTTTTGACTACTTTTAAACTTTCTTTTATAAGTATTTTGAAACAAAAATCGAAATTTTAACGGAGCAAACTTTATTACATCTTATCCCTTCAGAAGGTAGAAAACAAGAGAGCGATTCAGAAATAAACAACTTAACAACTGAATCTCCAAACAAACTTACACTATACATTATTATTCTCTATTCGCCTACTAATTATTTGTCAAATAAAATTACTAAAAATCTAATACTTAATTCCTTATTTACATTTAATACAATAATCATTCTTTTAAAATTTGCTATACTTTTGTTGAATTGTTAATTTTATAATATCTTATCTATAATATAATCTAATATCTTTCTATTTTCAGAACTTTTCATTTGGAAATTAAACTAATAACAAATTACAATATGGCTTGAAAACAAACATTGTATATTTTGAAAGTAAGTAAAATTTTTTTATATTTCTTCTACGATTTCTAATATTTTATAATAAAATTTATGTAATGTTTTACATTTATGTTTTAACATTTAATTTTCTTATTTCATTTTATCTTAATTTATTTAAAATTGTTTCTAATTACCAATGTATCGTAAAATTTATAAACTTTTTAAATATTTACTCTTATTATCTATTTAATACATGATCATTAAAATTTTATATATTATAGATTAAACTATATAGAATCTTTAAAATAAACATCTCTTAGATATACTTGTATATTTTAATTTCTTATTTTGTTTTATTTTTCTTTTTTAGGAATTGTGAAGAAGATGATGATAAATTATACCAAATTTACTGCATTTGCACTCTGCCTTGGAATAAGAATATTTTCCTTTCTCTATTTCCATTAATTTTCTTTATATGTACTTATTTGATATAGCATAGTAACTTATATCATCTCAATATATATATATATATATATATATATATATATATATATATATATATATATATATATATATATATATATATATATATATATATAAACGAACAGAGCGTTTTGTGAGTGACAGTCTAAGAATGTCCAAAGATGATACATAAAGTATCTAGTGCCTTACTGTCAAAAGTAATAATTTCAGTTTTAAACTGAAATGGTGTCGGTTAGAAATTTCTAACACTTTAAAAGACACCTTGGATGCTGCGATATAAATAGATATAAATATCATTCAACCTATATCAGGGCAAAACCAAACTACAGACACGTGTTTCGTTTTATCATTTTACCTTGCCTAAGGTTATATACAAGATGCAAAGCTACCACTGAAATACCATTTTTGGAGTGAAGATGGAACCACTTGCGACTGTTTATCAGTTTTGCAATTTGACATCTATAGATATCGTTCAATTTATAGCAGGGATGTCTCTTGATTAGTGACTTGAGAGACATAGCCTGTACTACACTGACGAGCTCAAATAAGAGCGAAACACGTGTCTGTAGTTTGGTTTTGCCCTGATATAGGTTGAATGATATTTATATCTATTTATATCGCAGCATCCAAGGTGTCTTTTAAAGTGTTAGAAATTTCTAACCGACACCATTTCAGTTTAAAACTGAAATTACTACTTTTGACAGTAAGGCACTAGATACTTTATGTATCATCTTTGGATATATATATATATATATATATATACATATATATATATATATATGTATGTCTTTAGGTGCTTACCGCGACGATTTCTGTTTCCTAATGGTGTTTAGCGCGACATAGTGGTGCATAACGCGACGTCGCGCTAAATATAAGCAATCTATCGGTGCTTAGCGCCCCAATGCGGTGTAGCCAAACTTATAAAAAGCCTGAGAGCTGAAGAAGAAATAAGTAATTTTATGTTTACGTGTGACGTAACCGGATATAGACAATTACATTATTAAAGTAATGTTTAGGTTAATTTTAATAAAAATTGTATTCAAAAGTGAATTCATGCATTTGGAGGTACGTTAGATATACCTTCCTACATTCATAAAAAAATTAATATAATAGTTTTTCAAATATTTATAGATAGAAAAGAAAAAATTAAAGTTAAGAAGAAAAACGATGGAAATGGGAGATATAAACTAGTCTTGTTGAAAAGAAAAGTTAGGAGAAAGAAAATCTTTTGAATCATTATAAAACACTAGGTGTTTGAAATTCCACAAAAAATAATATTATTACCATTGTTTCCAGCAATAAATGTATAGGGACTTTATTTAGGTAGGTATCTACCTAGCTCTCCTATTTTTAAATTTTGGCATAGATGTTAATAAATCATACAGAGCTTCATTCATTTATATTTATACCTACTCTTTGAGTTAGCATTGCGAACTTTATTTTTAAGACCTTAAACCGTTTACCCAGCTCAACCTTTTTTTTTGTATACACATTTTTTAATTCTTACATTTCACAGCCCTTCATACAAAGTTGGAAAATAAAAAAAAATACTTTTTACTTTTCAGTAACTATGTAACTAACAAACCCAGTAAGAAGAAAACTTTTGTGGTTATGTTGTTGTTGTTATTTAGTTTTATTTAAAAACTTTCTATTGTAATGATATATAAGATTTTCAGAAAAGTGATAATGTTTTTAAATCAATCAATGTAAATCCAAAAATACAGTTTGATGCTGATCTGATAATCGTAAGATAACTAATTTTATTTAAAAGTGAATTCTTGCCTTTAGAAGTAAACACATAGGTACCTACCTATATCTACATTCTAAGAAAAAATATACCTAATGGTTTTTAAAATTTTAATCGATTTGAAAAAAAAAGTTTATTTGAAGCAGAATAATGGAACTAGAAGAAATAAACTGACCTTGTTGAAAAGTATTTTTAGAAAACATCATTTGACTCATTATAAAACACTAAGTATTTGAAATTCAACAAATTATTAATTGCTACTCTTGTTTCCAGCAATATACCTACCTCTTAGTATTTTTTATTTTATTTAGGTAGCTACGGTAACTACCTACCTACTATAATGGCTACTTGTTACACGATCATTATCTAGAGAGTAGAGGGGTAGGTGTAATCGTGTAATTGATACAAGTGATACGATACAACGGTTCAGTCTGGAATTTGACATATATTAAGGGGTTTATTCGTGATGCATATAATAGTATTGACATCAGGTATATATTTGCGATCCATATTATGACACCTAACTCCTATTTTATACTTTTTACCATTGATCTTAGTAAATCAAACAGAGCTGGGAAAAAAATGTGTATTTAAGATATAAAATAATATTATGTACAGCTAACAGACTTAAGTCGTGGGCGGTGGGGGAAATCGAGGTGTCGTAAGTTGGCGACGGCAAATGAAATTTTGCAACTTTTTTTTGCTTATTCGTCGTTTGTTTGTAATTGTTCGATAGAATTTATTGTTTGTTCGGTCGTATTTTCTTTTAAAATTATTTTTTAACATGATTACACCCATACAGCTGACTTTCAAATAAAACTTCTAATGCTCATGCGCGAAGTTTTAATAAAATTTGTGGTCTATTCAACAATTGCTGAGTAAATGTAAAAGCCAAAATGGAAATAGATTTCCCAAAATGTTTTCTAAAAGAATGCGACAGTAAATTTTATAAGTTGATTTGAAAATTAACGCTTAATGTCATAACTTATAAGGAAATGTTGGTTGCATACTATTATTCCATTGTATTCTTTGAATATAGATGTTTTATATTCAAAGATTGTTGCAGTTCTAAGTTAAGTTTAATAATAAATATAGAAAAACGTAAAAGTGTGTTCTAAATCTCATCATTATTATTAAAATCATATTTTTTATCTAATCTGATGTGGTTAGATTATTTGTTGTACGTCTATCGTCTATCTATATGTTTATGCGCGCATCACATGAAAACTACTGATCCGATTTGAATGCGTTTTCACATATGTATTTGTCTTCTTTTAACTTAACATCTAGCGTATAAAAATTTCTCCCCCACCTCTTTTACGGTGTGGGGGGAAGAAATTTTTATACAACAATCTATCTACATCACGCGACGAACGACGCGACGTCGTGGGTACATCGATGTAGAACCTAAAAATGTGGTTATTTTTTTTACGTCTGTCTGTCTATCCATATGTTTGTGCGCGCATCACATGAAAACTACTGATCCGATTCGAATGCGGTTTTCACAGATGTATTTGCCTTCTTTTAACTTAACATTTGGTTTATGAAAATTTCTTCTCCCACCCCTTTAACGGAGTGAGGGAAGACATTTTTAAAGAACAATGAACACGCCACGCGAACGACGTCGTGGGTACACGTAGTCTAAGAATGAAATTTGGAATATACAAGTTTGCACGCTAGTAGGTACATAAAATTAATGAACTTTTGCAACCTTTTTTTGCGTATTTATTTGTTCGGCGATTGTTTGTAATTGTTCGATAGAATTTATTGTTTGTTCGTTGTTCATTTTTTTAAGAATTTTCAAAATTTTAGGTTTGAACCTAGCACTCGATATACGATTATCTGCGTCATTTTTTTTTTTCAATTGCACATCCTAATTAAATAATGTTTGTTCGTTAAAAATAACTACTAGACTATCTATCACAAAAGATCGACTACCTTAATAGTGAGTACCCTTCTTCAGAGATAATTGTGCTTGGGGACTTTAATGTTCACCACGAAAAGTGGCTTAAGTCCAACAAAACGGACACAGAAGGCAGGCTAACTGAAGATTTTGCAATTAGCCATGGGCTGTCCCAACTAATCGACAAGCCCACTTACTTTTCCAGAGCTGCCAATCATAGTTCTAATACTCTGGATCTTTTTCTGACTACTCACCCTGAGCAATATAATGTGAATGTTCTGTCTCCCCTAGGTAACTCTGATCATATGCTGTAGTAGAAGTCAAATGTCCAATAGAACCTCACCGATTCGAGGCACCACCAACGAGAACTTTTTGGAACTTAAAAAAAGCAGATTGGGAAGGCCTTCCAGACTATTTTGCAACTTTTTCCTGGAATCCAGTCTGCTTTATTAACAAAGATCCATCGGCAGTTTGCTACAGTACAACTGAAATCATTCAGTGTGCCATGGAAGCTTAGATTCCTCACTTTACCAAACGCTTAAAAGCCAAACAGAAGCCATGGTTTAATAAAGATTGCGATGTAGCTCGGAAAGCTAAGTCCCACAAATTATTTATACAAAATCCAGAAGAAACAAAACAGGATGATATTAACGCTTGGAACAGATACAAGACCACTATTTCCAAATTCAAGAGTCTCTTTGACGCTCGAATGAGAGAGAAAGTAATGTCAAACCCTAATGGAAGCCGGTCCTTTTGGACTCTCGCCAAACATATCAACAACAATTTCACAACAAAAGTTCGTTCCCTCCACTCACATCAGATGACGGCTCAATAGTTACGTCCTCCACAGAAAAGGCAGAGCTCTTTGCCAAAATATTCTCTTCGAACTCGACACTTAACCCACCGGACAACATAGAGCTACCTTCTATTCCACGGGCTCCCCACACAATGGAAAATATCATATTTAGGGTTAAGCGGGTGCAGAGAGTTCTTGCTACTCTAAATACCAACAAAGCAAGCGGCCTCGATGAAATACCTGCTTTACTCTTAAAATGTTGTGCTCCTGAACTAGCGCCAGTTTTCACTAAGCTATTTCAACTATCATATGATACTGGTATTTTTCCAGAATCCTGGAAAACTGCTCGAGTACAACCAGTCCCCAAGAAAGGCTCTAAAACGCAGCCTTCTAACTACAGACCCATAGCTCTTCTATCTGTTATATATTAGCAAAACTATGGAGAAATACGTCAATCACGAGATCCTGAGCTACCTTGAGACACACAACCTTTTAAGTGACAGGCCGATCTACTAGCATATGTAACTCATGTTTGGAGTGATGCCATCCACCGCTATGGGGAGACTCAAATAGTATCACTAGACATCTCAAAAGCATTTGATCAAGTGAAGTGTGGCATGCAGCTCTTTTGAACAAACTGCCTTCATACGGACTCTCGCAAAACCTTTGCAGATGGATATCCAACTTTCTCTCCAACAGGCACATCCAAGTTGCTAGAGATAGACATTCTTCCAACGTCTACAAGATCAACGCTGAAGTTCCCCAAGGATCGGCTCTAGCTCCCACTCTATTCTTACTACACATTAATGATCTACTAGTTAGAAGCCACTAATAACCCGATACATGGTTTTGCAGATGAAAGCAACCTACACTGTAGCAAAGCGCACAACCGTCCCATACCTCTAGATATTAATATACTTCATCAAAATTTTTAATATATAGTCGATTCAGATAGAAGTGTCATCAAGTGGGCTGGGTACGTGTGAGATCATCTTTAACTTTATTACTAGATTCAATGGAAACAGAACTTTAGTTAGGGAATTATATGTCATTGCGATGTGCCAAAATGTTTATAGTTATATTGAGCATATGTAGCAATCTGATCACAAGCTGGCTAATATTGCGATTCAAATTTCACTAAACGTGTGTGCTGCCACTACAAATTTGAATTTTCCAGAGATTACTTGATGACACTTCTATTTAAATCAACTATAGTTGATTCAAATAGAAGTGTCATCAAGTACTCTCTGGAAAATTCAAATTTGTAGTGGCAGTACCCACTTTTAGTGAAATTTGAATCGCAATATTAGCCAGCTTGTGATCATATGCTCAATATAACTATAAACATTTTGACACATCGCGATGACATATAATTCCCTAACTAAAGTTCTGTTTCCATTGAATCTAGTAATAAAGTTAAAGATGATCTCACACGTACCCAGCCCACTTGATGACACTTCTATTTGAATCGACTATATATGTTGTGTACATTATAAACATTTTAGTCCTTTTTTGTGAATAAAATAAAATAATAATAATCTAAGAAACTTTTAAGTATAAGATGTTCTTGTAAAAGTTTATTAAAAAGTAGCTAAACTTATTGCAGATTGATTCCTAATAAATCTTAGTAGGTACTCCTACTTACCTAAAGTAAGGCACTATAGATATAGGTATTATCATCAGCCATTTTTATTCCAATGTCAATCAATTTACGTGTCAGAACATAGACAACTTAAAGAGACACGTGCAATCGTATTTTGTGGTAAAAATGGGAACTAAACTTGCTGGTAGTGCGAAAAGCGAAAAAGTACTTATAGGGGTATAGTAACAGAGTAAGTACTATTAGCGGTTTTAGTTTAAAATAAATTTAAGGTACTTTAAGCATAAAAAGGGTGTTAAAGTAAAATTTTAAACAAAAACATGGTGCGCTGATGTCGGAACTTGTTGCCAACTTTATATTAACCATTGACACATCTGTTCTATTATCTCTAGTTTTGTGGTTGACATTGGACAAAACATGGCTGACGATAATACCTATGTTTATAGTGCCTTACCTAAAGTATTTCTTAATATCAAGATACTTCTAAGTACCTACTACCATATTTAAGATACATCTGAGATACTTAATAAGTATCTTTGTTACCAAAAAGTATCTAAGATTAAACCGCTGAATAGTGAGTTGTTGACAAACCAATAAATGGTAGACCTACTGTCGTAGAAAATGGCATGGTAAACCTTTGAATATAAAACATATTATATTTAAAGTGGTAAACAGACGAAAACAACAGATCATGCAAAAAGTATCTAACATGGTTTTTGGAAGTACCTACCTATCTATAAGACATTTTTAATACTTAGTATCTTTTTCTAAATATATCTCAGGATACTTTTTAATGAAAATGTCTGTATCTTTTATCTAGATAGTTTTAAAATATTTTTACCAGTTTCAAGAGTTAAATATTTACAATAGAAGATTGACTAATTTCTTTTCTCATAAATACCTGTATAAAAGTTATTTCAACACATTTTAAAAATGTTGCAGAGCTTGTACTTAAGTTTATAAGGTTGATTTTATCTATGCAGGTTGAGAAATTATCCACAACTTATTTAAATTATAATTGCTAACCTAAGTTGTTTTTGTGAATGATATTTGTAACTGATGTCTAAATAAAACTCACAAAAATAAATTTTAAAACCAAATATGAACAGTTCATAAAAGTAATTTATAACATGAAATGTAAAAAAAACAAGTTATTAGGTAGGCATTTACAGTTTACAGGTACCTACTTGGCCAAAAAATCGAATTTGGTATAAAAAGTATTTCTGTACTGATTTATAACATGAAATGTAAAAACAGAAGTTAATAGGTAGGTATTTACAAGATAGTAGCTAAAAAAATCGAATTTGGTATATTTTGAATTAACCATCTATGTGCATAAAATAGTTCTATTAAATTTGGATATGGGGGCCACAGTACATTTATTAGCATTGCTCTGTAATTATATTAAACATCCATTGCTTGTTTTGCTTTCTGTATAAAACACTCAAAATGTAAATGAGCGACATTCTTATTATGCCATGATATCATTACAGTTTAATATAACATTAAAAATACATAAATTATCATTATTTTTGTTTATTATAAATTGAAGTTGCGTATTCATAGTGACAGTGACATTGACTATGATTGACATTGACAGTTTGCCGAAGAGACAAACAAACTAAAAAGTAACAGTTACAAAAATAACTTAAGTCATCCTGAAAAATGTTTTAAAGCATATTGCAACGAACATTTCTTTTTTTTTTGTAGACAATCTTAAGAGCATAAAATATTTTATCTATTGTTTTTTGTTTTCTCAAAAACAGTAAAGAATTATAAGTGGCTGATTTCACCATAAACCGAGACCTGTCAAATCTACCTTTCATTATCGTCATTGAACTAACTGTATAATAGATATATTACAGTTCAATAATTCTCGTAAACGCATTAGAATATTAGAATTAGAAGAAGACTTGTTATTTATGTTTTTAAAACTTTCTGTTGAAATGATAAAAAGATTTTCAGAAAAGCGAAAATGCTTTTAAATCGAGCAATATAAAACAAAAAATTCAGATCATCATGATCTGATAATCGTAAGATACTTAAGTAATACATGCCAGCATGAAACATCAAAAATAGACATATATGATATTGGGTTGCCCTTTTTAACAAATATTTTGTGTTAAAGAAATTTTACTGGTGCACTTAGCCTTTTCTTCGTATAATTGTCGTATGTATATAAATGTCACTAAGAAGCAGCTGTAAATGTCAGTAGCAGAACACTAATTCACCCAAAACATTTTAAAGGATTCCTGTAGCCAAGAGAAAACCATTCTTTTGGAAATACTTTTTGTTTTACAAGACGATATTATTGAGTATTTCATATCATTATATTCAGCTGTGCTGTTCTACCACATTTCATCTAAAATATCTTCAGTAGGTAAGCTGAAATAAGTATTTTTTTAAGTGAATGTCTAAAAATTATTTTAATATTTGTTTACTGTGCATAAAATACAGTTTAACTTAAACAAAATATTAAAATAATTTGTAAAACTCCTCTATATTTCTTGCTATTTCTTTATTTTATGGGAATTTTTGTTTTTTGTAAGAATTTATTTATTTTAAGAGAATTTTTTGATTTTTATATTTCTTGTTTTTATGAGAATTTCTGTTTTTTAATTTGTTTTTTTTTGTATTTTTTAATAAAAAATATATTTTTAAATTTTAACCATTTAATTTTTTGAATTACCCTATTCTTAATACTTTTCTAAAGTATCTTAGATACTTAGTAACAAAGATACTATAAACTATCTCATAAGTAGGTAGGTAGAAATATCGACTGGAAGCCATATCGAAGTAAATATTTGGTCTTTGTTAGTTCCGTACAGTACATACCTACTATTGGTGTTCTCATTACACTCAGCGTTTTGGAGTATACAGTAGATAATATTCTGGGTCTATATATTATTTTGTATCATACATACTGAAAAGTATCTTTTTAAAAATTCTCCCAGCTCTGTGTATAATTTATTAAGATCAATAAGTACTAAAAATAAAAGAATATAAGTAGGTACCTAAACAAAGTAAAAAATACTAAGAGGTAGGTATATCAAAGGTATTTATTGATGAAAACAAAGGTATTTTACCAATTATTTTTTGTTGAAGTTTTTCTTATAAGAAAAATATTTTAAATTTTTTTTTATGGACAAAGCAAGTTATACTACTGTTAGCTTGCCAGCCTGCGTTTATAGAGAAAACTTTTTCATAAATTACATTACATTATAAAAACTTTGAAATTGATTTTACAAATATATTTGTTAGTTTTTTTAATTATAAATTTATATTTACCTTACCCACTACTCTTTCCTTAGATTTATTAAAATTAATGCTGAAAATAATAAAACGAGATGTCTAAACAAAATAAAAATACTAATAGGTGGATATTTTACTGTTCGGATCAATGAATACCATTTTTTTAATGATTTTGAACTTTTATTTTAAACCGATTCGAATATTCAAAATATTTTCTATCTTACAAAGTTATTTTTATTTTCAATACGAACTATACTTCGGTTAATTTTTTTTCAAATACCTACCTACTGTGCATTCGTTAAGAATGTAAACTTGAAAAAAGAAGGAATCAATGGCGTAAATGTGTCAATGAGTTAATTATGAAGAATTATTCATAAAATTTATATAAAATACACATAAAAATTTTTAAAATATAATTAATTAGTACGAAGTTATTTTTCTGAAATTTTGTTTTAATTATCGATTAAAAATTTTTAGTTAAAATGAAATAATTTCCTTTTGATCTGTGCTAATGAAGAGTGACAAATTAATTTTCGATGTTTTATATTGTTCCTCTTCATCAAACTAAATAAAAAACTCGAAAAAATCTATCTTTATCTATAAGGTTAGTTTAATTTAGTTTGGTAAGTTTTTACTTTTAATTATGCTGCAATTTAATGAGAATAATAAATAGTCCCTACATAACGTTCAAATTGAATTTTTATTGTTTGAAAGGGATTAATTTTTTTGTTCGAAGTTCATGTTCTTGGTGCATACAGTAATCAAGTTGCGAAATGCTTCCAATTTTATTTTTGTAGTTTTTTATTAATTACAGGTATAGTTTGTAGGTAAAATTACTTTTACATAAACATTGCATTAAAAAGTGAGAATATTAATTTTACCTACAACAAACACTGTCTGCAGTATCAATGGCCGATTAATGGCTGGCCACACTTACTACTCTGGCGTCTCTGGCCCATCGGTGGCTTTCCCATTTAAACGGACTATTAACAAAGTTATATTAGTAAAATATAATTAGATTTATTGAAAAAATACATCACAATGAATGAATAAAAAAGAAACACTTAACCTAAAAGAAGGAATATACCTAAAATAAATTATATTATCATAATAAATTACTGATGACATCTTTGTCGAGGATGAACTTTTCTTTAGGAAGTAGATAGTGCCTTCTTTAGAGTGTCGAAGATAACTTGGCATAGATCATCCTAACTATAGTTTCTGACTTCTTCAGTCATTTCTGCTAATCATATGCCTTAGTTACAGATAAGATTTAAGTAGGTATATTCTGTTGGGAATAGTTTAAATATTTCCTAATTTCAAGTTCTTGTTTTTTATTACAGATGTGCAGAACCTATAGTAGGTATTATGTTGTCTATTAGTGAATGTTTTTGTTCGAATATATTTTTGGCAAATCAAGACTGATCTGGATTGTTTCTTTCTAATAAGCACTCAAGTGTTGAGATACATTTCTACATGTTCTTTTACCTGTATAAATAACATTAATATCTGGACATTTAATAAAGAAAGGACCTTTATTTTGTTTGTTTAATGTTTCTTCTTAACATTACTTAATGTTGAACAAATCATCAACTTACACTGTCAATTTTAATATAACTCAAAGTAAGGTTTGAAACAATCATTATGATTAGATTAGTACTTCAAACTTTGTCATTAAAACACTGATGCTGACTGAAATCAGTTATACAGTTATACGCATGGTTATACCCTTTGTTATACCACACACAATATTGTATCATGACACACAATCACACAAACAAACAGTAAACAGTTGTTCAATTTTAGGGTAAGGTTGTAACATTATTCCTATTCTTATAATGGTCACCAAGAGCCTCTGACAATAGGCCACGTTTAGCCAGCACAGTCTAAAAATAAATGAGGGGAAACATTATTACCATGAAAAACATTATTTTATATGATAACGTCTTCAGCAGTTTATTGACGCCATATCACATTCCTGTGATTTCAAACACATTGCCATTCATTTTCCAGTAGTAAGATATTTGTTGACTTCTTTTAATAATGAATTTTTAAGAATGTAAATATAATAAATCTTGACAAACAGTTTTCATTATTTTTGGTTTCTTATTAATTTTTCCATATTGTAATTATAATAAATTCCTTTTATTATAAAGCAATTTCTTTAATTTCGTCTTTGTTATGTAATGAAACAATAAACAAAAAGAGTTTATAAAATTTAAAATAGGGTTATTTTCACCCACGAACATTTTATTGTAATTATAGGTACTTAGCGCGACTCTACTGCACTTACAACACCGTTGCCAATTTTACTTAAAATTTGGGGCGCTATGCACCTGTAGACATATAAAAATTTTGCGTCGCGCTAAACCACGGTAGACATACCTATATATATATATATATATATATACCAATTTTCATAATAATCGGTCCAGTAGTTTTTGAGTTCATCGATTTCGTACATAAAAACACATCCTTTTATGTGTATATATATATACGTAGAAAATTAGGGAAAGTACGTAGAAAAAAAGTAAACTGACTGTATCAAAATGTGTTTCTTTGGGTTTGATAAATAATGTTGTATTGGTTCAGAAACTTTTTGAATTTTTTAAAAATTCCAAAAATTAAGCGAGTTAGAGCAGTTTTTCTAAAAATTTAGAAAACTACGTAGAAAAAAGTTTTGAGTTCAAATTTTGATCGTAAATGATCAATTTAAATGCAAGAATGTCAAAAAAAAGAAAAAAATCGAATGCATTTAGACATAATGCACATACAGACATTCGGAATTTCAGACTTTAGAATATTCGAAAATTCCTTCTTTTGGACATTCAGACATTTAAACATTTAGGACATTCAGATATTTGAACATTCGGACATTCAGACATTTAGTTAATTCAACATTCAAATATTTAGACATTCAGACATTTAGAGATTCAGACATTCGAACATTTAGACATTCAGACATCAGGACATTAAAAGATTCATACATTTGGACATTCGGATAATCAGACATCAGGACATTTAAGCTTAAAGATATATTACAGTCCGTTTTGCTTATTACATTGGAAAAAATGTTTGTTCCTATTGCACGTTCGTCAGTGATTTTTTTGGACAAAATTGATATACAAATCTTGAATTGGGCACCATACTGCCCTGATCTAAATCCCATAGAGAATTTGTGAAATAATAATCGGCATCTCAGGAGCCGACGAACACTATCTGTGCTACTTAACGACATAGAAGATATGGTGAGAAGAATTTGGAAGCAATTGATCAAGAATAAATACAATGAACTATATATCTAGTCTCTGTGAAGAAGTAATTAGAAATAGAAACAGTCGTTATAGAAAGATCTTGTTAAAGATATGATGATGATGCAGATAAAGAAGAAGAAGATGATAATGATCAAGATGATACTAATAATGATGGTAATAAATATGATGATAATAATAATGATGGTGATGAAGATGACGAAGAAAAAGAAGAAGATAATGATGATGATAATAATGATGCTAATGAAGAAAAAGAAGAAGAAGAAAAAGAAGATGATGATAATAATAATGATGGTGATGAAGATGACGAAGAACAAAAATTGGTGCTGAATCAGTACAAAATTTCCAATCAAACTCAAAAAAGAAGATGATGAAAATGATGATGATGATAAAGAAGAAGAAGTAGAAAAGAAGATGATGATAATGATGTTGATGACGAAGAAGATGATGATGATGATAAAGAAGAAGAAAAGAAGATGATGATGATGTTGATGACGAAGAAGATGATGATGATGAAGAAGAAGAAAATGATTTTTTTTCAATTGCTCCTTTATGTTAATTTTAGTTAAAAATAATTAAAAAAAAAATATCGAAACCCTATCAATGGTTTACATTTCAAACTTATGGTGTTGTGATAATTTTAAAGTGTGTTGGATTTGCTATTTTTCTGTAATTTCTAAGCATTTACTGTATAATTAAAAAAATTAATAATTTACTAATATTTTAGGATGTCTTAAAAGAAAAACAACAACACATCGAACAGCTTCTTAAGGAACGAGAAGAAGCTGAACATAAACATACGTCAATTGAACAGGAATTTAAAAAAGTATACAAATTTCTTTATATTTAAATCTACACCTTAAACCACAAATTATTTTTTGAAGTGATAACTTCTTATGGGAGGGACTTTTTTATTTATTAACGTACAAAAAGTTATAGCCTATCAAAAGAAAGGAAATTCTCTTAAAAATCCAAAATTCCAATTAGTTTTTTCATATCTTTTATAGTTTTCCATATACGGGGGAATTACAAAATTTTTGTTTAAAGTTGTTATTCCCTCGTATATCAAAAACTAGAAGTGTTTAAAAGAAAATTTTCTATCTCTTGATATTTATGTATTTTTACACAAAATGTATTCTCGCAAATTTTTGATAAAACGCTTTGTTTTCGAGATATTTGCACTCGAGTAAATTGAATGCGATTTTTTTTTAATTTTCACAACAGCCTTTTACAAATCTGTAAATATCTCAAAAACTATAAATGGTACAAAAATCGTTTTGATGTTTTTGTAAAGAAAATTAAACTATACACAAAAAAGTATTCCTGAGTTTTTCCGAAAAAACTAATACTTTTCGAGATATGCAGGGTCAAACAAAAAGCTTTTAAATATAAATTTGATCTCAGTTTTTCTGTCATATTTTTTAAAGTTGTTAATTAAAATGAGATTTTTTGATGCTCTTTTATGTAGAATTTAATTTTACACAAAAATGTATTTTTGCACATTTTCGATAAAACGCTTTGTTTTCGAGATATTTGCACTCGAGTAAATTGAATGCGATTTTTTTTAATTTTCACAACAGCCTTTTTCAAATCTGTAAATATCTCAAAAACTATAAATAGTACAAAAATCGTTGTAATGTTATAAAAAGAAAATTAAATTTTACAAAAAAAAGTATTCTTGTGTTTTTTCGAAAAAACTAATACTTTTCGAGATATATAGGGTCAAACAAAAAGTTTTTAAATATAAATTTGATCTCAGTTTTTCTGTCATAACTTTAAAAATTTTTAATTAAAATAAGATTTTTTGATGTTCTTTTATGTAGAATGTAATTTTACACAAAAATGTATTTTTGCAAATTTTCGATAAAACGCTTTGTTTTCGAGATATTTGCACTCAAGTAAATTGAATGCGTTTTTTTTTAATTTTCACAAAAGCCTTTTACAAATCTGTAAATATCTCAAAAACTATAAATGGTACAAAAATCGATTTAATGTTTTTGGAAAGAAAATTAAATTTTACAAAAAAAAGTATTCCTGAGTTTTTTCGAAAAAACTAATACTTTTCGAGATATACAGGGTCAAACAAAAAGTTTGATGTTCTTTTATGTAGAATTTAATTTTACACAAAAATGTATTTTTGCAAATTTTCACCTGAAACGCACACCTTTTTTTTAATTTTATTTTTTAGTATCAAGATCAAACATCTTTAACAATAGAAAAATTAAAACAAGAAATAATTCAATTAACACAAAACTTAGAAGAAGAAAAACGTAAAAACGAAGATATTCAATTTAGACTCGAAGAAATTGCGATAGTAAAAGAAGATTTAGAAAATACAATCGAAACGAATGCTACGAAAATAAAAGAAGTAACTGATGAATTAACCAAAGAAAAATTGAAAAATGATGTTGTTGAAATGGATAATAGTAATCAATTATTTGAAGCAGAAGAAAATTTGATTAAATATAAAGAAGAAATTGATTTATTAAAACAACAATTACAAGATTCGAAATTAAAAGAAGTTATACTTCAAGGAGATCATGATAGTACAACAGGTAATTATAATTTCTATATTTATAATGTCATATGTCATATGTTACAGTTGTTATTGAAATGACAAATTTGATTTGTCAATTGTCACATGTCAAATGTGTCATAAACTATTGATTTTTGACATTTATATGACTTGTGACGTTTATTTTAACAAAAAAATGTCATTATTTGACATCTGTCAAAAAAAAGCGTTTTAAAATAACGTATTAATGTATGAAATTTGACAGACATAAAATTGTGACAGTTGTTATTCAAATGTCAAATTTGATTTGTCAATTGTCAAATGTCATATTTATTCTCCAATACTAATCACATTTTTACAAAAAGATTTCTCATAACTGATTGATTTTGACATTTATATGACGTTTAATTTAACAATAAAATGTCACAATTTGACATCTGTCAAACAAAAGTGTTTTAAAATGAAGTATTAATGTATGAAATTTGACAGATAGCAAATTGTGACAATTGTTGTTGAAATGTCAAATTTGATTTGTCAATTGTCATATGTCAAATGTGTCATAAATCATTGATGTTGACATTTATATAACTTTTGACGTTTATTTTAATAAAAAATGTCAATAAAAAGCGTTTTAAAATAACGTATGAAATTTGACAGACATCAAATTGTGACAGTTGGTGAAATTTCAAATTTGGTTTGTCAATTGTCACATGTCAAAATTTAATTTTCAGTATTAATCACATTTTTACAAAAAGATTTGACATAAATCTTTGATTTTGACATTTATATGACTTGTGACGTTTGTTACACATGTCATTATTTGACATCTGTCAAAAAAACTTTTTAAAATGACTTATTAATGTATGAAATTTGACATATCAAATTGTGACAGTTGTTATTAAAATTTCAAATTTAATTTATCAATTGTCACATGTCAAAATTTATATTTTAGTATTAATTACATTTTTACAAAAAGATTTGTCATAAATCATTGATTTTGACATTTATATGACTTTTGATGTTTATTTTAATAAAAAATGTCACTTTTTGTTAAATGTCAATAAAAAGCGTTTTAAAATGACGTATGAAATTTGACAGACATCAAATTGTGACAGTTGTTGAAATGTCAAATTTGGTTTGTCAATTGTCACATATCAAAATTTATTTTTCAGTGTCATAAATCATTGATTTTGACATTTATATGACTTGTGACGTTTGTCACAGATGTAATTATTTGACATTTCTCAAAAAAACGTTTAAAATGACTTATTAATGTATGAAATTTGACAGACATCAAATTGTGACAGTTGTTATTGAAATGTCAAATTTGATTTGTCAATTATCACATGTCAAAATTTATTTTTCAGTATTAATCACATTTTTACAAAAAGATTTCTCATAAATGATTGATTTTGACATTTATATGACGTTTATTTTAACTATAAAATGTCACAATTTGACATCTGTCAAAAAAAGCATTTTAAAATAATGTATTAATGTATGAAATTTGACAGACATCAAATTGTGACAGTTGTTATTGAAATGTCAAATTTGATTTTTCAATTGTCACATGTCAAATTTATTTTAAAATTTTTACAAAAAGATGTGCCATAAATCATTGATTTTGACATTTATATGACTTTTGACGTTTATTTTAATAAAAAAATGTCACTTTTTGATAAATGTCAATAAAAAGCGTTTTAAAATGACGTATGAAATTTGACAGACATCAAATTGTGACAGTTGATGAAATGTCAAATTTGATTTGTCAATTGTCTCATGTCAAATTTATTCTCTCATTTTTACAAAAAGATGTGTCATAAATCATTTATTTTGACATTTATATGACTTTTTACGTTTATTTGAACAAAAAATGTGATTATTTGACATCTGTCAAAAAAAGTGTTTTAAAATGACGTATTAATGTATGAAATTTGACAGACATCAAATTGTGACAATTGTTGTTGAAATGTCAAATTTGATTTGTAAATTGTCATATGTCAAATGTGTCATAAATCATTGATTTTGACATTTATATAACTTTTGACGTTTATTTTAATAAAAAAATGTCACTTTTTGATAACTGTCAATAAAAAGCGTTTTAAAATGACGTACGAAATTTGACAGACATCAAATTGTGACAGTTATTGTTATTGAAATGTCAAATTTGATTTGTTAATTGTCACATGTCAAAATTTATATTTTAGTATTTTAGTATTAATTACATTTTTACATTGATTTTGACATTTATATGACTTTTGACGTTTATTTCAATAAAAAAATGTCACATTGTGATAAATGTCAATAAAAAGCGTTTTAAAATGACGTATGAAAT
The DNA here is from genome assembly GCA_964028335.1 of Altica lythri. Taxonomy (NCBI): domain Eukaryota; kingdom Metazoa; phylum Arthropoda; class Insecta; order Coleoptera; family Chrysomelidae; genus Altica; species Altica lythri. The sequence continues at coordinate 56,202 of CAXIIO010000706.1, read as the reverse complement.
TTGACAGATATTAAATTGTGACAGTTGTTGAAATGTCAAATTTGGTTTGTCAATTGTCACATGTCAAATTTATTTTCCAGTATTAATCACATCTTTACAAAAAGATGTGTCATATATTGTTGATTTTGACATTTATATGACTTGTGACGTTTATTTTAACAATGTTACTATTTGGCATTTGTCAAAAAAGAGTTTTAAAATAACGTATTAATGTATAAAATTTGACAGACATCAAATTCTAACAGTCGTTGTTGACATGTCAAATTTGATTTGTTAATTTTGTCACATGTCAGAATTTATATTTCAGTATTAATCACATTTTTACAAAAAGATTTGTCAAAACCATTGATTTTGACATTTATATTATTTTTGACGTTTATTTTAATAAAAAATGTCACTATTTGATACCTGTCAAAAAAAGCGTTTTAAAATGACGTATTAATGTATGAAATTTGACAGATATCAAATTATGACAGTTGCTATTGAAATGTCAAATTTGATTTGTCAATTGTCATATGTCAAAATTTATTTATTTTTTAGTATTAATCACATCTTTACAAAAAGAAGTGGATCAATACAAATTGGATTTATCGGAAAAAAACGAAATGATAAATCTTCTCCAAGAAGAAATTACAAAAAATCAAACAGATTTTCAAAAACAACTCGAAGAAAATATAAATAAAATCGAAGATTTAAAAAATTTAATCAAATTAAAAGAAGATAATTTAAATAATATAAAAAATCAATTCGATAACACAAATAAATTAATCGAAGAAAAATCAATAACAATTACAAAATTATCAAATGAAAAATTAATCATCGAAAGTGATTTTGATCAATTAAAAACGAAATTTAATACAAATGAAGAAAATATGAAGAAAATCGAAACAGAATTGGAATCACTTAAAGAAAGTTTACAACAAAAAGATAAACAATTAAATAAATATGAAGAAGATATTAAAATTAATAATAACGAACTCACTAAAGCTTTCGATACAATCAAACTATTAGAAACTACCAAAATCGATTTGGAATCGGTCACAAACAATTTGAAACAATCTCAAACTGATTTAATTGATGTAGAAACTAATTTAAAAAAAGAAATAAATAAACAAACAAAACAAATAGAAGAATTGAATGAAATAATTAACAAAAATAAAGAAGATTTTAATAATCAAATTATAACAAAAGATAAAACAATAAAATCGTTAGAAACTCAATTAGAATCGTCCAAAATCGATTTGGAATCGGTCAGAAATGATTTGAAACAATACCAAACTAATTTAACTGATGTAGAAACGAATTTAAAAAAAGAACGTGATGATATTAAAGAAACGTTAAAAGCGAAAATTAAAGAATTGGAAGATACGAAATTGGAATATAATAAAACAACAAAACAAATTGAAGAATTGAATGAAATAATCAACAAAATCAAAGAAGATTTTAATAATGAAGTTATCACAAAAGATGAAACCATAAAATCGTTAGAAACTCAATTAGAAACGTGCAAAATCAATTTGGAATCAGTTACAAACAGTTACCAACAATCAGAAAAAGAATTTGAAATAAAACAAGAAAAAATAAAAGAATTAAACGAAATAATAGAAAAAATTAACAAAGAAATTACAAAAAAAGATGAAGATATTAATGAATCTTCTAATACAATAAAACTACTTGAAACTGAATTAAAAACAACCAAAATCGATTTGGAATCGGTCAGAAACGATTTGAAACAATACCAAACTAATTTAACTGATGTAGAAACGAATTTAAAAAAAGAACGTGATGATATTAAAGAATCGTTAAAAGAGAAAATTAAAGAATTGGAAGATACGAAATTGGATTATAATAAAACAACAAAACAAATTGAAGAATTGAATAAAATGAACAACAAAATCAAAGAAGATTTTAATAATGAAGTTATAACAAAAGATGAAACCATAAAATCGTTAGAAACTCAATTAGAAACGTTCAAAATCAATTTAGAATCAGTTACAAACAGTTACCAACAATCAGAAAAAGAATTTGAAATAAAACAAGAAAAAATAAAAGAATTAAATGAAATAATAGAAAAAATTAATAACGAAATTACAAAAAAAGATGAAGATATTAATGAATCTTCTATTACAATAAAACTACTCGAAACTGAATTAAAAACAACCAAAATCGATTTGGAATCGATGAGAAACGATTTGAAACAATACCAAACTAATTTAAGTGATGTAGAAACGAATTTAAAAAAAGAACGCGATGATGTTAAAGAATCGTTAAAAGAGAAAATTAAAGAATTGGAAGATACGAAATTGGAATATAATAAAACAACAAAACAAATTGAAGAATTGAATGAAATAATCAACAAAAATAAAGAAGATTTTAATAATAAAGTTATCACAAAAGATGAAACAATAAAATCGTTACAAATTCAATTAGAAACATCCAAAATCGATTTGGAAACAGTTACAAACAATTACCAACAATCAGAAACTAATCTATTAAAAGAATTCGAAAAAAATAAAGAATTAAACGAAATTATCGACAAAATGAACAACGAAATTACAATAACAGATGAAAATATTAATAAATCTTCTGATACAATAAAACTACTCGAAACTGAATTAAATACAACCAAAATCGATTTGGAATCGGTCAGAAATGATTTGAAACAGTCCCAAACTGATTTAATTGATGTAGAAACGAATTTAAAAAAAGAACGCGATGATGTTAAAGAGAAAATCAAAGAGTTAGAAGATACAAAATTAGAATTAAATAAACAAACAAAACAAATAGAAGAATTAAATGAAATAAACAACAAAATTAAAGAAGATTTTAATAATGAAATTACCACAAAAGATGAATCAATAAAATCGTTACAAACTCAATTAGAAACATCCAAAATCAATTTGGAATCGGTCAGAAATGAATACCATACTAATTTAACTGATGTAGAAACTAATTTAAAAAAACAACGTGATGATATTAAAGAAACATTAAAAGAGAAAATTAAAGAATTGGAAGATACGAAATTGGAATATAATAAAACAACAAAACAAATTGAAGAACTCAATAATGAAATTATAACAAAAAATGATGAAATAAAATCATTACAAACACAATTAGAATCTTCAAAAACCGATTTGGAATCAATTAAAACCAATCTCGAACAATCACAAACTAATTTATTAAAAGAAATTGAAGAAAATTTAAAAAATAAAAATAATGAAATTAAAGAAATGAATGATAAATATAATAAAGAAATAGAAAAAGTTAATATTTATGAAAATCAATTAAAAGAACTAAATGAAGATCATCAAAATTATGAAATTCGTGTATCAGATTTATTAACCGATATCGAAAATAAAGATGAAGAAATTAATAAATTAAAAGAAAACATTGATAAATTATCATTAGAAAATATTAATAATAATTCAAAGATGGAAGATATTAAAAAAGAAACTGAAAGTAAAAATAAAGACCAACAAGAATTAATTTTAAAGTTAAATAAAGAAATAGAAGATTTAAATAAAAAATTAATTAAATTAGAAGAAATACAAAAACTTTTAGATAAGAAGGATACTCAATTAAATTTACAAAATTATGAATTAGATAAATTGAAAGAAGAATTGCGTACAATAAAATCAACAAAAATTAATAAAGATGTGATAAATGCAGCTGGAGATACAAAAACGGATTCTGTAAGTTTATTTATTTATTTTATTATTAAGTAGGCTTAGTAATTATTTCGCTTTTTGTTTATTAAATTTATCTTACGTCAATTGTTAATACTTGTGTCACATGTCAACATTAATGTCATTGACATTCAGGCATCAAATGTCAAAGAAAATTATTGCACTTGTTGATTTACGATTTTCTTTAACTTTATTACAATTATGACAATTTTGACATTTCACAAAACAATTTTGACAACTATGAAATTAAAATTATGACAAATATGACACTTTACGTTTAAATTTTGACAATTTTTATATTTAACGTTTAAATGTTGACAATTTTAACTTTTGACGTTTAAATTTTGACATTTCATAGAAAAATGTTGGTAATATTGACATTTGACATTACAAATATGACAATTTTGACATTTTACAAAATACTTTTGGCAAATATGACATTTGACGTTTAAATTTAGACAATTTTTAACTTTTGACGATTAAATTTCGACATTTTTGACAAATATAAAATTTAACTCTCAAATTTTGACATTTGACGTTCAAATTTTGACATTTTGTAGAAAAATTTTAAAAATATTAACATTTGTATTACACATATGACAATTTCGACATTTCACAGTACAATTTTGACAACTATGACATTTGATGATAAAATTTTGACAACTATGACACTTTACGTTTAAATTTTGACATTTGAAGTTCAAAATTTGATAAAATTTACATTTAACATTTAAATTTTGATATTTTATAGAAACATTTTGGTAATATTGACATTTGATATTACAAATATGACAATTTTGACATGTTACACAACAATTTTGACAACTATGACATTTGATGTTAAAATTTTGACAAATATGACACTTTATGTTTAAATTTTGACATTTGACGTTTAAATTTTGATATTTTATAGACAAAATATGGTAATATTTGACATTTGATATTGCAAATATGGCAATTTTTATATTTTATAGAAAGGTTTTAGTAATATTGACATTTTATTTGACAAATATGACCATTTTGACATTTTAGAGAACAATTTTGACAACTATGAAATTTGAAGTTCAAATTTTGACAAATATGACACTTTACGTTTAAATTTTGACATTTGAGGTTCAAGTTTTGATAAAATTGACATTTGACGTTTAAATTTTGATAATTTATAGAAAAATTTTGATAATATTGACATTTGATATTACAAATATGACAATTTTGACAAATATGCCACTTCACGTTTAAATTTCGACATTTGACGTTGAAATTTTGATGTCAAATGTTAACATTAATGTCATTTGTCAACATGAATGTCAATTGTCAACCGCCAGTATTGCCATATTTGTTCGCAGGTGGCGTTGATACAAAATGCATAAAACGCTATATAAGCACATCATAGAAATCGTTTTTTTTTTTATTAATTAGCTTCTATTGCACTTGCATGTATTTTATTTTCTTAATCAGGTACAAATTAATAATAACAATGACATAAAACAGTTATTGGAGGAGAAATTGTTTGCCGAAAATCAAGTTAGTTTTCTCAATTCTATCATTGCTGATATGCAAAAGAAAAGTGAAGAACAAAAGATTCGAATTGAAATTTTGGAAATGGGATACAATTCTTCTGCAGCTGATGAATTACAAGCGTAAGTAAATTAAATCAGAACAACATTTTAGTACATCAAATTATTGACAACATTGACGTTATATTGTTAGTTTAATGACAGTTTACTGTCAAAAATAGTGAATAATTTGTTTACTGACAATATGTGATTCATGTCAAATGTCAAAAAATCATGTCAAAAAGTTAAAAATCTGATTCAAATGTCATTAATTGATGTCAAAAGTAAAAAATTTGATGCAAATGTATAAAATTGATGTCAAAAGTAAAAAACTCAAACCATATGTCAATAATTCATGTCAAATGTCAAAAATGTGATGAAAATGTCATAAATTTGATGCAAATGTCTAAAATTTATATGAAATGTCAAAAAAATCATGTCAAAAGTTAAAAATTCGATTGAAATGTCATTAGTTTATGTCAAATGTCAAAAATTCGATTCAAATGTCATTAATTCATATCAAAAGTCAAAAATTTGATGCAAATGTCTAAAATTAATGTCAAAAATTCAAACCATATGTCAAAAATTCTGGTCAAATGTCAAGAAATCATAACAAAAGTTAAAAAATTCGATTAAAATGACATTAATTGATGTCAAATGTCATAAGTTTGATGCAAATATTTAAAATTTATGTCAAATGTCAAAAATTATATTTAAATGTCATTAATTCATGTCAAACGGTCTAAAATTAATGTCAATTGTCAAAAATTTCTGTCAATCGTTAAAAAAATCATGTCAAATATTAAAAAATTATGAAAAGAATTATTCAAATGTCAAAAGTCAGAGATTCGATTCAAATGTCATTAATTCGTGGCAAAAGTTAAAAATTTAATGCAAATGTGAAAAACTCATGTCAAATGTTAAAAATTTGATGCAAATGTCAAAAAATCATGTCAAAAAATCATGTCAAAATTATAATAATTATATTTATATGTCAAAATTCAATAACTCGACTCCAATGTCAAACGTCAAAAACTTGATACAAATGTCTAAAATTTATGTCAAATGTCAAAAAATCATGACAAAAGTCAAAAATTTGATTCAAATTTCAATAATTTATGTCAAACGTCACAAATAGTGAATAATTTGTTTACTAACAAGATTGACAGTTTATAGTATGACATTTTAGTGTGAAAATTAACAAGATTGATATTTGACAGTTTTGACATTTAATATTTGATCCCAAAATTTCACATTGACATACGTTATGTCTCTTTTTGACATTTGACAATACAAATATGACAGTTTTGACATTTCACATACTTATAATTAATATTTGACGATACAAATATGGGGTGCATTCGTCTTGGACGCTCACACGCTTTCAGCGCACTCAATCGTCTTTTTCAGCGTTCGACTTGGCGCTGTGAGTAACAAAAAGTCACGCTCGCGGCTAACTTCGTGAGATTAATCTCGTGCTCACAGACGCTAAATCCACAGAGGTAGGGCAGCAAAAGCGTGAGAGCTTAATGGTACTGTTTTTCTAAACGAATGATGCATGAGCATAAGCTAACCAAACTTTGTAATCAAAAAAGAAATTGTTAATATTAAAAATGGCGAGATTTAAATTCTTTGTTCGTAAAAGCTGGTATAACCTGTTCAACGAAATGTTTAAGCCTTTATAAGCATTCTTTTTATTAAATAAATTTAAATATGTACAACAATATTCCCATTCCATTTCATTATCACTATCTTCTATCATATTGTATTCATCATCACTATCGTCAGAATCATTTATAATTTCCAATAAATTATGTATTATCTAAAAAACATTTCCTTTATTCGCCATGTTGATACAAACTAACGCAACGCTCACAACGTCCAAAACGAACGATATTTTCTAAACGATTCTAAGCGTTCTTAGGCCAACACGAACAACAATAATTTGTGGTTATAAGCATGAGTGCTCAAAGCGTGTGAGCGTCCAAGACGAATGCACCCATGATAAGTTCGATATTTGACACATTGATATGTCACTAATATGACAACATATTAGAAGAACACGTTGTTAAATTTTCTTTTCTTTTTTTGAAGTATGGGTATCAAAATGGATTCACATCAGGCAGCTCCAAGAATGTATTGTGATATTTGTGAAGAATTTGATCTTCACGAAACTGAGGATTGCCCAACTCAAAGTGAAGATCATGAACCAATTAATAATAATAATCAAGCAACCAAAGTTAAACCACCACCTAGATCCTATTGTGAAAATTGTGAAGGTAAAAATACAAAAAAAACATGGCAGAAGTGATAACTTCAACTAATTTAAAAATTAAAAAAATACAAAAATTTCAAACTTTAATAACTTGTTTATTTGTAAACTTACAAAAAGTTATAACCTATCAAAAGATAGGAAATTTTCTCACAAATTTAAAAATGTTGCTATTTTTTTTATAACTTTTCTAGTTTTTGATATACGAGGGAATTACCATTTTTAACAAAAATTTTGTAATTCCGTCGTATATTGAAAACTATAAAAGATACGAAAAGACTAATTAGAATTTTGGATTATTGAGAAAATTTCCTTTCTTTTGATAGGTTATAACTTTTTGTACGTTGCGTATAAAGCAGTTTACCCTCCCATAAGAAGTTATCACTTCAAAAAAATAATAATAATAAAAATATATATGTTTAATTATGATATTCTTTTATTTTAGTATTTGGACATGATACTCAAGACTGCACTGAAGAACAAGAATATTAATTTAATTTAAAGTACAATTTGTTGATATTTAAAAAATAAGTAGAAAATATATTTTCGTATTTAATTCTAATCTAATCCTTCTTTCTTCTCTTTAATGGCTTCCTGAAACAAATAATAACCAATCAGTATTATAAAAAAAAAATTTCAAAATTTTGAAAAAATCAAAAATTTTGAATTTTTCAAAAACTGTTGAAAATTGTGAAAAATTGTTGAAAAAGTTTTTTTGATTTTTGATATCTCAACAACCAAAAAAGATATCAAAATACAATTTTTTGATTTTCATAGAGAATTTTGTCCTGATTCAGAAACTTTTTGAATTTTTCGAAAATTCCCAAAATCAAGCGAGATATGGCTATTTTTCAAAAAGACACATCAACTTTTTCGAATTTTTGATATCTCAAAAACCAAAAAAGATATAAAAAAACAGTTTTCTTATTATGATAGAGAATTTTGTCCTGATTCAGAAACTTTTTGAATTTTTCAAAAATTCCCAAAATTAAGCGAGTTACAGCAATTTTACTAAAAGAAAAACAGTACACATACATTCAAGCTAACTGGAACACTTTTATATTACGAAAAGACACTCAAAAATCAATTTTTAACACAAAAAATGTTACATAATTAATATAAATTTGATCTTACCTTAAATCTCTCCTCAAACAAAGACAACTCAGAAATTAAATCAGTTATAGCGTGCATTAACGCTTCTTGTGGTGAATAATCCGAAGTAGTTTGAATTCTCAATACAAATTTATGTTCCAATGGATGTGGTAATTAGGTATTTATAACCAGCAAAAAGTAGGTACATTTGGATCTTTTAAAAGTTGACTGTAAAGTAAATATTTAAAATTTAAAAATATTTTAGTTTAATTATTTGTAAACAAATACTTACTTTCTAATCATATTTCCAAGAGTACAATCTTCTTTGTTGATTGTAAAAATTGCTGCATTAGGAACTTTCGTATCTTGTTCTCGTAGTATAATTCTATGCAAAATAATAATAATAATAATAATATAGGTAAATTGTAAATATGTATACCTAATTAATTGAAGAGAATTTTTAGGTTAACTTACTTTTTTTCACCATCGTACAACAAGAACGATTCGAATGTTGGTGGTGCGTTCATTGTTAATTAGTGTACGTATTGTACTCGTCTTAATTAATATTTGATACTGATTTATTTTTCTAACAAGAAATAAAATACTTAAAAATATTAGATTTACTTGATATTGTTAGTTACAGCTAACTTCATGTTATTTGATGTGATTTGTAACAGATGACAGACTGACTACTATGTTATTATACAGTTAGTAATTTAAATTAACAATAATTGTAAATAATAATAATATTAATTGATAATGAAATATTGAAATTAGTCAAAAATGCAATTTTTCCTAAAAAATATACAAGGATGGTCGAAATATCCGCCCGCAGATTTAAAATAGTTCAAATTTATCGATGTGTCAAAAAAGTGGCCTTGCACGTTATAGGAAAAATAGCAAATTTTTACCAAAAATATGTTAAAATTGCAAAATTTTATCAATAACGCAATTTTTGTTGAAAAATATCTAAGGATGCTTAAAATATCCACAGATTTAAAAAATATCAAAATTATCGATCAGTCACCAAGTGCCAGAAAGAGTTGTAAAATACGTAAAAATATTGCTAAAAAATGCTAAAATTATATCAATAACGTAATTTTTGTTGAAAAATATACAAGGATGGTCGAAATATACACACACAGATTTAAAAAAAGTTCAAATGTGGCCACCTATTGACAGATAGATAAATTTATAATATTTGAAATCTACATATATTTCAACAATCGTCGTTAATTTTGTAGGCAATATTACATTTTTGACTAATTTAAACACTTTATTATCAAAATTTAATAATATTTTTACGAAAAAACCAAGATTTTCATGAAAAATAAGCAAATCTGCAAATGTAGGTAACTAAATTACAGTTTTCTGTTATTGTTACAGTTTTCTGTAACAAAAATTAGTAGGCATCTGTGTGGGTGTTAAAAAAAAAAAAAAAAAAAAAAAAAAAAAAAAAAAAAAAAAACAGGTTTTTTTGCAACCATATTATTCTATTTTGATTATAAAGTATTAAAATTAATCAGAAATATAATTGTTTCTAAAAAATATAAAAGGATGGTTGAAATATTTGCAGATTTTAACATTTTTATCCTCATGGTTTATTTACATTACATTTGGAAATCTGCAAATATTTCGAGCATCCTCGTATATTTTTCAGAAAAAAATGCATTTTTGATAAATTTGAATACTTTTTTATCAAAATTTGTAAATATTTTTACGAAAAAAACAAAATTTGCTATTTTCTCGAAAAAAATGTCGATAACTAAATTACAGTTTCCTGTAAAAAATGATCAATGTCGGTAACAAAATTACAGATTCCTATAAAGTCGATAACTTTTTTGTGACGTAATGTCGGTAACTAAATTACAGTTTTCTGTAAAAAAATCAATGTCGGTAACAAAATTACAGATTCCTATAAAGTCGATAACTTTTGTGTGACGTAATGTCGGTAACTAAATTACAGTTTTCTGTAAAAAAACACCTTTTTTGGGTCGTAATGTCGGTAACTAAATTACAGTTTTCTGTAAAATGTCGGTAAATTTCTGTATATATAAATAAATCGATTATTTGATTCAAGGATGCTGACACGTAAATTAATCAATTAATTAATCGAGAAAGACTGTTTTTTTGGTAAAAATATTATTCAATTTTGATAATAAATTATTAAGATTAGTCGAAAATATAATTTTTCCTAAAAAATTTACAAGGATGGCTGAAATATTTGCAGATTTCTCAAAACTTATAAACTGGTAGAATTATGTCATTTATGCAAATAAATGCCGTATTTTAATAAAATATCGATAAATTTACATTGAAAATAAATAAACAATGTTTATTTATCAATTTTTACATTAAAATAATAAAGGATGCTAAAAATATAAACAAATTTATATTTAGTTGACATTTCATGCATCTAAAGCGATTTCAAAAAAAGAAAAAAAAAGAAGAATTTTGACATTTATACAAAAAATTGTCTTATTTTAACAAAATATCAATAAATTTACATTAAAAATAAATAAACAATGTTTATTTATTAGTTTTTACATAAAAACAGCAAAGGATGCGATAAATATAACCAGATTACAATTTTGTTGACATTTCTAAACTGTACTCAAAAAAAGAAGAATCATACAGATACTCAATTAAAACCAATTTCTATAAATAAAACAATCAAAAAACCATTCATAAATAAACAAATTAGATTCATTTTATTAATATTTATAGTATTTTATACGATTTAATAGAACTAAAAAACAAGTGTGTTCGTTAGAGACCATAAATCAAAAAAGAAGAAGAATCGATTTGATTCGTTTGACAGATAAACGATTATTAACAATTTTTATTATTAAAAATGACTTAAAACGATAAAAAATTTAATTAATTGTTAACAAATTACATTTATTTTGATTAAATCTGATTAATTATAACTAAATTTAATAGAAATTAATCAAAATATAAAAATAATCGATTGTCAGTTTGAGAAAGTTAGTTGAGTCTGTCACCCAAACAAACAATCAGTGAATCGCATCAATTTTCATCCAAAAACCCCAAATTTTCATCTTAAAAACCTCTAAAAACCCATTTTCACACTTAGAACCGTCCTAAAACAATGCTTTACACGTCTAAAAAGAGTGTAATTCAGAGTGATTTAACACCTAACCTCAACACGAGCCATCAGGGTATAGAAGGTCGCATTTTCATCGAGAGTTTTAGTGTTTTTTCGATAATCGAGTGCAAAAATTGTATTAAAATTATATTTAAATAATAAATTTAATGATTATTATCGACTTATTAATTATCAAATTAGTAACTGTGGGTAATTAAATTACAATTTTCTATATTTTCTATTAACAATTCAATATTTAGTATTTTATTTCTCGTATTACACAATAGGTGGCGCTAGTTTACACTTTAAGAAAAAAAATCATGAATTACAAGAAAATATCAATTAATAAATTTGACAGATTTACAGTAAATTTGACAGATTGACGGTAAATTCGACAGATTGACAGTAAAATTGACAGATTGATAGTAAATTTGACAGATTGACAATAAATTTGACATGTCAAATGTTAACTATCAAATTACAACTGTCAAATGTCAACTGACAAATCTCAACTTTTAACTGTCAAATCAACTTTTAACTGTCAAATGTCAACTTTTAACTGTCAAATATCAACTGTCAAATGTCAACTGTGAAACATCAATTGTCAAATCTTAACTGTCAACTGTCAAATGTTAACTGTTAACTGTCAAATGTCAACTGTCAAATGCCAAATTTGAAATGGCAACTTTCAAATGTCAAATCTCTACTGTCAAGTGTCAACTGTCAACAGTCAAATGTCAACTTTCATATGTCAAATCTCTACTGTCAAGTGTCAACTGTCAATTGACAAAAGTCAACTGTCAATTGACAAAAGTCAACTGTCAATTGACAAAAGTCAACTGTCAACTGTCAATTGTAAACTGTCAATTGTCAACTGTCAATTGTCAACTGTCAATTGTCAACTGTCAATTGTCAACTGTCAATTGTCAACTGTCAATTGTCAACTGTCAATTGTCAACTGTCAATTGTCAACTGTCAATTGTCAACTGTCAATTGTCAACTGTCAATTGTCAACTGTCAATTGTCAACTGTCAATTGTCAACTGTCAACTGTCAATTGTCAACTGTGAAATGTCAATTGACAAACGTCAACTGTCAAATGTCAATTGACCAAAGTCAACTGTCAATTGTCAACTGTCAACTGTCTTTTGTCAACTGTCAAATGTCAATTGTCAACTGTCAACTGTCAACTGTCAACTGTCAATTGTCAACTGTCAATTGTCAACTGTCAATTGTCAACTGTCAATTGTCAACTGTCAACTGTCAATTGTCAACTGTCAATTGTCAATTGTCAATTGTCAATTGTCAATTGTCAATTGTCAATTGTCAATTGTCAATTGTCAATTGTCAATTGTCAACTGTCAATTGTCAACTGTCAATTGTCAATTGTCAATTGTCAACTTTCAACTGTCAACTGTCAACTGTCAAATGTCAACTGTCAACTGTCAAATGTCAACTGTCAATTGTCAACTGTCAATTGTCAACTGTCAATTGTCAACTGTCAATTGTCAACTGTCAATTGTCAACTGTCAATTGTCAACTGTCAATTGTCAACTGTCAATTATTGTCAACTGTAAATTTTCAACTGTCAAGTGTCAACTGTCAATGGTCAACTGTCAATTGTCAACTATCAACTGTCAACTGTCAATTGTCAATTGACAAAAGTCAACTGTCAAATGTCAATTGACAAAAGTCAACTGTCAATTGACAAAAGTCAACTGTCAATTGTCAACTGTCAATTGTCAATTGACAATTGTCAACTGTCATTTGTCAACTGTCATTTGTCAACTGTCAACTGTCAATTGACAACAGTCAACTGTCAATTGACAAAAGTCAACTGTCAATTGTCAACTGTCAATTGTCAACTGTCAATTGTCAATTGTCAATTGTCAATTGTCAATTGTCAACTGTCAATTGTCAATTGTCAACTGTCAATTGTCAACTGTCAATTGTCAACTGTCAATTGTCAACTGTCAATTGTCAACTGTCAATTGTCAACTGTCAATTGTCAACTGTCAATTGTCAACTGTCAATTGTCAATTGTCAACTGTCAATTATTGTCAACTGTCAATTGTCAACTGTCAATTGTCAACTGTCAATTGTCAATTGTCAACTGTCAATTGTCAACTGTCAATTGTCAACTGTCAATTGTCAACTATCAATTGTCAACTGTCAATTGTCAACTGTCAATTGTCAACTGTCAATTGTCAACTGTCAATTGTCAACTGTCAATTGTCAACTGTCAATTGTCAACTGTCAATTGTCAACTGTCAATTGACAACTGTCAATTGTCAACTGTCAATTGTCAACTGTCAATTGTCAACTGTCAATTGTCAACTGTCAATTGTCAACTGTCAATTGTCAACTGTCAATTGTCAACTGTCAATTGTCAACTGTCAATTGTCAACTGTCAATTGTCAACTGTCAACTGTCAATTGTCAATTGTCAACTGTCAATTATTGTCAACTGTCAATTGTCAACTGTCAACTGTCAATTGTCAACTGTCAATTGTCAACTGTCAATTGTCAACTGTCAATTGTCAACTGTCAATTGTCAACTGTCAATTGTCAACTGTCAATTGTCAACTGTCAATTGTCAACTGTCAATTGTCAACTGTCAATTGTCAACTGTCAATTGTCAACTGTCAATTGTCAACTGTCAATTGTCAACTGTCAATTGTCAACTGTCAATTGTCAACTGTCAATTGTCAACTGTCAATTGTCAACTGTCAATTGTCAACTGTCAATTGTCAACTGTCAATTGTCAACTGTCAATTGTCAACTGTCAATTGTCAACTGTCAATTGTCAACTGTCAATTGTCAACTGTCAATTGTCAACTGTCAACTGTCAATTGTCAACTGTCAACTGTCAATTGTCAACTGTCAATTGTCAACTGTCAATTGTCAACTGTCAATTGTCAACTGTCAATTGTCAACTGTCAACTGTCAATTGTCAACTGTCAATTGTCAACTGTCAATTGTCAACTGTCAATTGTCAACTATCAATGGTCAACTGTCAACTGTAAAATGTCAACTGTCAATTGACAAAAGTCAACTGTCAATTGTCAACTGTCAATTGTCAACTGTCAACTGTCAACTGTCATTTGTCAACTGTCAACTGTCAATTGTCAATTGTCAATTGTCAATTGTCAATTGTCAACTGTCAATTGTCAATTGTCAATTGTCAATTGTCAACTGTCAATTGTCAACTGTCAATTGTCAACTTTCAATTGTCAACTGTCAACTGTCAAATGTCAACTGTCAACTGTCAATTGTCAACTGTCAATTGTCAACTGTCAATTGTCAACTGTCAATTATTGTCAACTGTCAATTTTTAACTGTCAAGTGTCAACTGTCAATGGTCAACTGTCAATTGTCAACTGTCAACTGTCAATTGTCAACTGTCAATTGTCAATTGTCAACTGTCAATTGTCAACTGTCAACTGTCAATTGTCAACTGTCAATTGTCAACTGTCAACTGTGAAATGTCAACTGTCAATTGACAAAATCAACTGTCAATTGTCAACTTTCAATTGTCAACTGTCAACTGTCAACTGTCAAATGTCAAATGTCAACTGTCAATTGTCAACTTTCAATTGTCAACTGTCAACTGTCAACTGTCAAATGTCAAATGTCAAATGTCAACTGTCAATTGTCAACTGTCAATTGTCAACTGTCAATTGTCAACTGTCAATTATTGTCAACTGTCAATTATTGTCAACTGTCAATTTTCAACTGTCAAGTGTCAACTGTCAATGGTCAACTGTCAACTGTCAACTGTCAACTGTCAATTGTCAACTGTCAATTGTCAACTGTCAATTGTCAACTGTCAATTGTCAATTGTCAACTGTCAATTGTCAACTGTCAATTGTCAACTGTCAATTGTCAACTGTCAATTGTCAACTGTCAATTGTCAACTGTCAATTGTCAACTGTCAACTGCCAATTGTCAACTGTCAATTGTCAACTGTCAACTGTCAATTGTCAACTGTCAATTGTCAACTGTCAATTGTCAATTGACAAAAGTCAATTGACAAAAGTCAACTGTCAATTGTCAACTGTCAGTTGTCAACTGTCAACTGTCAGTTGTCAATTGTCAACTGTCATTTGTCAACTGTCAACTGTCAATTGTTAATTGTCAACTGTAAATTGTCAATTGTCAACTGTCAATTGTCAACTGTCAATTGTCAACTGTCAACTGTCAACTGTCAACTGTCAACTGTCAACTGTCAACTGTCAATTGTCAATTGTCAATTGTCAATTGTCAATTGTCAATTGTCAACTGTCAATTGTCAACTGTCAATTGTCAATTGTCAACTGTCAATTGTCAACTGTCAATTGTCAATTGTCAACTGTCAATTGTCAACTGTCAATTGTCAACTGTCAATTGTCAACTGTCAACTGTCAATTGTCAACTGTCAATTGTCAACTGTCAACTGTCAACTGTCAATTGTCAACTGTCAACTGTCAACGGTCAACTGTCAATTGTCAATTGTCAACTGTCAACGGTCAACGGTCAACTGTCAACTGTCAATTGTCAATTGTCAATTGTCAATTGTCAATTGTCAATTGTCAATTATCAATTGTCAACTGTCAATTGTCAACTGTCAATTGTCAACTGTCAATTGTCAACTGTCAATTGTCAACTGTCAATTGTCAACTGTCAATTGTCAACTGTCAATTGTCAACTGTCAATTGTCAACTGTCAATTGTCAACTGTCAATTGTCAACTGTCAATTGTCAACTGTCAATTGTCAACTGTCAATTGTCAACTGTCAACTGTCAATTGTCAACTGTCAATTGTCAACTGTCAACTGTCAATTGTCAACTGTCAATTGTCAACTGTCAATTGTCAACTGTCAACTGTCAATTGTCAACTGTCAATTGTCAACTGTCAATTGTCAACTGTCAATTGTCAACTGTCAATTGTCAACTGTCAATTGTCAACTGTCAATTGTCAACTGTCAATTGTCAACTGTCAATTGTCAACTGTCAATTGTCAACTGTCAATTGTCAACTGTCAATTGTCAACTGTCAATTGTCAACTGTCAATTGTCAACTGTCAATTGTCAATTGTCAACTGTCAATTGTCAACTGTCAATTGTCAACTGTCAATTGTCAACTGTCAATTGTCAACTGTCAACTGTCAATTGTCAACTGTCAATTGTCAACTGTCAATTGTCAACTGTCAATTGTCAACTATCAATGGTCAACTGTCAACTGTAAAATGTCAACTGTCAATTGACAAAAGTCAACTGTCAATTGTCAACTGTCAATTGTCAACTGTCAACTGTCATTTGTCAACTGTCAACTGTCAACTGTCAATTGTCAATTGTCAATTGTCAATTGTCAATTGTCAATTGTCAATTGTCAATTGTCAATTGTCAATTGTCAATTGTCAATTGTCAATTGTCAATTGTCAATTGTCAATTGTCAACTGTCAATTGTCAACTGTCAATTGTCAACTGTCAATTGTCAACTGTCAGTTGTCAACTGTCAACTGTCAGTTGTCAACTGTCAATTGTCAACTGTCAACTGTCATTTGTCAACTGTTAACTGTCAATTGTCAATTGTCAACTGTAAATTGTCAATTGTCAACTGTCAATTGTCAACTGTCAATTGTCAACTGTCAACTGTCAATTGTCAATTGTCAATTGTCAATTGTCAATTGTCAATTGTCAACTGTCAACTGTCAACTGTCAACTGTCATTTGTCAACTGTCAATTGTCAACTGTAAATTGTCAACTGTCAATTGTCAACTGTCAATTGTCAACTGTCAATTGTCAACTGTCAATTGTCAATTGTCAACTGTCAATTGTCAACTGTCAATTGTCAATTGTCAATTGTCAATTGTTAACTGTCAATTGTCAACTGTCAATTGTCAACTGTCAATTGTCAACTGTCAATTGTCAACTGTCAATTGTCAACTGTCAATTGTCAACTGTCAATTGTCAACTGTCAACTGTCAATTGTCAATTGTCAATTGACAAAAGTCAACTGTCAAATGTCAATTGACAAAAGTCAACTGTCAATTGACAAAAGTCAACTGTCAATTGTCAACTGTCAATTGTCAATTGTCAATTGTCAACTGTCAATTGTCAACTGTCAATTGTCAACTGTCAATTGACAAAAGTCAACTGTCAATTGTCAATTGTCAACTGTCAATTGTCAACTGTCAATTGTCAATTGTCAATTGTCAGTTGTCAACTGTCAATTGTCAATTGTCAATTGTCAATTGTCAATTGTCAATTGTCAATTGTCAACTGTCAATTGTCAACTGTCAACTTTCAATTGTCAACTGTCAATTGTCAACTGTCAACTGTCAATTGTCAACTGTCAATTGTCAACTGTCAATTGTCAACTGTCAATTGTCAACTGTCAATTGTCAACTATCAACTGTCAACTGTCAATTGTCAACTGTCAATTGTCAACTGTCAACTGTCAACTGTCAATTGTCAACTGTCAACTGTGAAATGTCAACTGTCAATTGACAAAATCAACTGTCAATTGTCAACTGTCAATTGACAAAATCAACTGTCAATTGTCAACTTTCAATTGTCAACTGTAACCTGTCAACTGTCAAATGTCAAATGTCAACTGTCAACTGTCAATTGTCAACTGTCAATTGTCAATTGTCAATTGTCAATTGTCAATTGTCAACTGTCAATTATTGTCAACTGTCAATTATTGTTAACTGTCAATTGTCAACTGTCAATTGTCAACTGTCAATTGTCAACTGTCAATTGTCAACTGTCAATTGTCAACTGTCAATTGTCAACTGTCAACTGTCAACTGTCAATTGTCAACTGTCAACTGTCAATTGTCAACTGTCAATTGTCAACTGTCAACTGTCAACTGTCAATTGTCAACTGTCAATTGTCAACTGCCAACTGTCAACTGTCAACTGTCAACTGTCAACTGTCAATTGTCAACTGTCAATTGTCAACTGTCGATTGTCAACTGTCAACTGTCAATTGTCAACTGTCAATTGTCAACTGTCAATTGTCAACTGTCAATTGTCAACTGTCAATTGTCAACTATCAATGGTCAACTGTCAACTGTAAAATGTCAACTGTCAATTGACAAAAGTCAACTGTCAATTGTCAACTGTCAATTGTCAACTGTCAACTGTCAACTGTCATTTGTCAACTGTCAACTGTCAATTGTCAATTGACAATTGACAATTGACAATTGTCAATTGTCAATTGTCAATTGTCAATTGTCAACTGTCAATTGTCAATTGTCAATTGTCAATTGTCAACTGTCAATTGTCAACTGTCAATTGTCAACTTTCAATTGTCAACTGTCAACTGTCAAATGTCAACTGTCAACTGTCAATTGTCAACTGTCAATTGTCAACTGTCAATTGTCAACTGTCAATTATTGTCAACTGTCAATTTTTAACTGTCAAGTGTCAACTGTCAATGGTCAACTGTCAATTGTCAACTGTCAACTGTCAATTGTCAACTGTCAATTGTCAACTGTCAATTGTCAATTGTCAATTGTCAATTGTCAACTGTCAATTGTCAACTGTCAATTGTCAACTGTCAATTGTCAATTGACAAAAGTCAACTGTCAAATGTCAATTGACAAAAGTCAACTGTCAATTGTCAACTGTCAATTGTTAATTGTCAACTGTCATTTGTCAACTGTCAACTGTCAATTGTCAACTGTCAATTGACAAAAGTCAACTGTCAATTGTCAATTGTCAACTGTCAATTGTCAATTGTCAACTGTCAATTGTCAACTGTCAATTGTCAACTGTCAACTGTCAACTGTCAACTGTCAACTGTCAATTGTCAACTGTCAATTGTCAACTGTCAATTGTCAACTGTCAATTGTCAACTGTCAATTGTCAACTGTCAATTGTCAACTGTCAATTGTCAACTGTCAATTGTCAACTGTCAATTGTCAACTGTCAATTGTCAACTGTCAACTGTCAATTGTCAACTGTCAATTGTCAACTGTCAATTGTCAACTGTCAATTGTCAACTGTCAATTGTCAACTGTCATTTGTCAACTGTCAACTGTCAATTGTCAACTGTCAACTGTCAATTGTCAACTGTCAATTGTCAATTGTCAATTGTCAATTGTCAATTGTCAATTGTCAATTGTCAACTGTCAATTGTCAATTGTCAACTGTCAATTGTCAATTGTCAACTGTCAATTGTCAATTGTCAACTGTCAATTGTCAATTGTCAACTGTCAATTGTCAACTGTCAATTGTCAATTGTCAATTGTCAACTTTCAATTGTCAACTGTCAACTGTCAACTGTCAAATGTCAACTGTCAATTGTCAACTGTCAATTGTCAACTGTCAATTGTCAACTGTCAATTGTCAACTGTCAATTATTGTCAACTGTCAATTTTTAACTGTCAAGTGTCAACTGTCAATGGTCAACTGTCAATTGTCAACTGTCAACTGTCAATTGTCAACTGTCAACTGTCAATTGTCAACTGTCAATTGTCAACTGTAAATTGTCAACTGTAAATTGTCAACTGTCAATTGTCAACTGTCAATTGTCAACTGTCAATTGTCAACTGTCAATTGTCAACTGTCAATTGTCAACTGTCAACTGTGAAATGTCAACTGTCAATTGACAAAATCAACTGTCAATTGTCAATTGTCAATTGTCAATTGTCAACTGTCATTTGTCAACTGTCAATTGTCAACTGTAAATTGTCAACTGTCAATTGTCAACTGTCAATTGTCAACTGTCAATTGTCAACTGTCAATTGTCAATTGTCAACTGTCAATTGTCAACTGTCAATTGTCAACTGTCAATTGTCAACTGTCAATTGTCAACTGTCAATTGTCAACTGTCAACTGTCAATTGTCAACTGTCAATTGTCAACTGTCAATTGTCAACTGTCAATTGTCAACTGTCAATTGTCAACTATCAACTGTCAACTGTCAATTGTCAATTGACAAAAGTCAACTGTCAAATGTCAATTGACAAAAGTCAACTGTCAATTGACAAAAGTCAACTGTCAATTGTCAACTGTCAATTGTCAATTGTCAATTGTCAACTGTCATTTGTCAACTGTCATTTGTCAACTGTCAACTGTCAATTGACAACAGTCAACTGTCAATTGACAAAAGTCAACTGTCAATTGTCAACTGTCAATTGTCAACTGTCAATTGTCAATTGTCAATTGTCAATTGTCAATTGTCAACTGTCAATTGTCAATTGTCAACTGTCAATTGTCAACTGTCAATTGTCAACTGTCAATTGTCAACTGTCAATTGTCAACTGTCAATTGTCAACTGTCAATTGTCAATTGTCAACTGTCAATTATTGTCAACTGTCAATTGTCAACTGTCAATTGTCAACTGTCAATTGTCAATTGTCAATTGTCAATTGTCAACTGTCAATTGTCAACTGTCAATTGTCAACTGTCAATTGTCAACTATCAATTGTCAACTGTCAATTGTCAACTGTCAATTGTCAACTGTCAATTGTCAACTGTCAATTGTCAACTGTCAATTGTCAACTGTCAATTGTCAACTGTCAATTGTCAACTGTCAATTGTCAACTGTCAATTGACAACTGTCAATTGTCAACTGTCAATTGTCAACTGTCAATTGTCAACTGTCAATTGTCAACTGTCAATTGTCAACTGTCAATTGTCAACTGTCAATTGTCAACTGTCAATTGTCAACTGTCAATTGTCAACTGTCAACTGTCAATTGTCAATTGTCAACTGTCAATTATTGTCAACTGTCAATTGTCAACTGTCAACTGTCAATTGTCAACTGTCAATTGTCAACTGTCAATTGTCAACTGTCAATTGTCAACTGTCAATTGTCAACTGTCAATTGTCAACTGTCAATTGTCAACTGTCAATTGTCAACTGTCAATTGTCAACTGTCAATTGTCAACTGTCAATTGTCAACTGTCAATTGTCAACTGTCAATTGTCAACTGTCAATTGTCAACTGTCAATTGTCAACTGTCAATTGTCAACTGTCAATTGTCAACTGTCAATTGTCAACTGTCAATTGTCAACTGTCAATTGTCAACTGTCAATTGTCAACTGTCAATTGTCAACTGTCAACTGTCAATTGTCAACTGTCAACTGTCAATTGTCAACTGTCAATTGTCAACTGTCAATTGTCAACTGTCAATTGTCAACTGTCAATTGTCAACTGTCAACTGTCAATTGTCAACTGTCAATTGTCAACTGTCAATTGTCAACTGTCAATTGTCAACTATCAATGGTCAACTGTCAACTGTAAAATGTCAACTGTCAATTGACAAAAGTCAACTGTCAATTGTCAACTGTCAATTGTCAACTGTCAACTGTCAACTGTCAACTGTCATTTGTCAACTGTCAACTGTCAATTGTCAATTGTCAATTGTCAATTGTCAATTGTCAATTGTCAATTGTCAACTGTCAATTGTCAATTGTCAATTGTCAATTGTCAACTGTCAATTGTCAACTGTCAATTGTCAACTTTCAATTGTCAACTGTCAACTGTCAAATGTCAACTGTCAACTGTCAATTGTCAACTGTCAATTGTCAACTGTCAATTGTCAACTGTCAATTATTGTCAACTGTCAATTTTTAACTGTCAAGTGTCAACTGTCAATGGTCAACTGTCAATTGTCAACTGTCAACTGTCAATTGTCAACTGTCAATTGTCAACTGTCAACTGTCAATTGTCAACTGTCAATTGTCAACTGTCAACTGTGAAATGTCAACTGTCAATTGACAAAATCAACTGTCAATTGTCAACTTTCAATTGTCAACTGTCAACTGTCAACTGTCAAATGTCAAATGTCAACTGTCAATTGTCAACTTTCAATTGTCAACTGTCAACTGTCAACTGTCAAATGTCAAATGTCAAATGTCAACTGTCAATTGTCAACTGTCAATTGTCAACTGTCAATTGTCAACTGTCAATTATTGTCAACTGTCAATTATTGTCAACTGTCAATTTTCAACTGTCAAGTGTCAACTGTCAATGGTCAACTGTCAACTGTCAACTGTCAACTGTCAATTGTCAACTGTCAATTGTCAACTGTCAATTGTCAACTGTCAATTGTCAACTGTCAATTGTCAACTGTCAATTGTCAACTGTCAATTGTCAACTGTCAATTGTCAACTGTCAATTGTCAACTGTCAATTGTCAACTGTCAATTGTCAACTGTCAATTGTCAACTGTCAATTGTCAACTGTCAATTGTCAACTGTCAATTGTCAACTGTCAACTGCCAATTGTCAACTGTCAATTGTCAACTGTCAACTGTCAATTGTCAACTGTCAATTGTCAACTGTCAATTGTCAATTGACAAAAGTCAATTGACAAAAGTCAACTGTCAATTGTCAACTGTCAGTTGTCAACTGTCAACTGTCAGTTGTCAATTGTCAACTGTCATTTGTCAACTGTCAACTGTCAATTGTTAATTGTCAACTGTAAATTGTCAATTGTCAACTGTCAATTGTCAACTGTCAATTGTCAACTGTCAACTGTCAATTGTCAATTGTCAATTGTCAATTGTCAATTGTCAATTGTCAACTGTCAACTGTCAACTGTCAACTGTCAACTGTCATTTGTCAACTGTCAATTGTCAACTGTAAATTGTCAACTGTCAATTGTCAACTGTCAATTGTCAACTGTCAATTGTCAACTGTCAATTGTCAATTGTCAACTGTCAATTGTCAACTGTCAATTGTCAATTGTCAATTGTCAATTGTTAACTGTCAATTGTCAACTGTCAATTGTCAACTGTCAATTGTCAACTGTCAATTGTCAACTGTCAATTGTCAACTGTCAATTGTCAACTGTCAACTGTCAATTGTCAATTGTCAATTGACAAAAGTCAACTGTCAAATGTCAATTGACAAAAGTCAACTGTCAATTGACAAAAGTCAACTGTCAATTGTCAACTGTCAATTGTCAATTGTCAACTGTCAATTGTCAACTGTCAACTGTCAATTGTCAACTGTCAATTGACAAAAGTCAACTGTCAATTGTCAATTGTCAACTGTCAATTGTCAACTGTCAATTGTCAATTGTCAATTGTCAGTTGTCAACTGTCAATTGTCAATTGTCAATTGTCAATTGTCAATTGTCAATTGTCAACTGTCAATTGTCAACTGTCAACTTTCAATTGTCAACTGTCAATTGTCAACTGTCAACTGTCAATTGTCAACTGTCAATTGTCAACTGTCAATTGTCAACTGTCAATTGTCAACTATCAACTGTCAACTGTCAATTGTCAACTGTCAATTGTCAACTGTCAACTGTCAACTGTCAATTGTCAACTGTCAACTGTGAAATGTCAACTGTCAATTGACAAAATCAACTGTCAATTGTCAACTGTCAATTGACAAAATCAACTGTCAATTGTCAACTTTCAATTGTCAACTGTAACCTGTCAACTGTCAAATGTCAAATGTCAACTGTCAACTGTCAATTGTCAACTGTCAATTGTCAATTGTCAATTGTCAATTGTCAATTGTCAATTGTCAACTGTCAATTATTGTCAACTGTCAATTATTGTTAACTGTCAATTGTCAACTGTCAATTGTCAACTGTCAATTGTCAACTGTCAATTGTCAACTGTCAATTGTCAACTGTCAATTGTCAACTGTCAGTTGTCAACTGTCAACTGTCAACTGTCAACTGTCAATTGTCAACTGTCAATTGTCAACTGTCAATTGTCAACTGTCAACTGTCAACTGTCAATTGTCAACTGTCAATTGTCAACTGCCAACTGTCAACTGTCAACTGTCAACTGTCAATTGTCAACTGTCAATTGTCAACTGTCGATTGTCAACTGTCAACTGTCAACTGTCAATTGTCAACTGTCAACTGTCAATTGTCAACTGTCAATTGTCAACTGTCAACTGTCAATTTTCAACTGTCAAGTGTCAACTGTCAATGGTCAACTGTCAATGGTCAACTGTCAATTGTCAACTGTCAACTGTCAATTGTCAATTGTCAATTGTCAACTGTCAATTGTCAACTGTCAATTGTCAACTGTCAATTGTCAACTGTCAATTGTCAACTGTCAATTGTCAACTGTCAATTGTCAACTGTCAATTGTCAACTGTCAATTGTCAACTATCAATTGTCAACTATCAATTGTCAACTGTCAATTGTCAACTGTCAAATGTCAACTGTCAATTGTCAACTGTCAATTGTCAACTGTCAATTGTCAACTGTCAACTGTCAATTGTCAACTGTCAATTGTCAACTGTCAATTGTCAATTGTCAACTGTCAATTGTCAACTGTCAACTGTCAACTGTCAATTGTCAATTGTCAACTGTCAATTGTCAATTGTCAATTGTCAACTGTCAATTGTCAACTGTCAATTGTCAACTGTCAATTGTCAACTGTCAATTGTCAACTGTCAATTGTCAACTGTCAACTGTCAATTGTCAACTGTTAATTGTCAACTGTCAATTGTCAACTGTCAATTGTCAACTGTCAATTGTCAACTGTCAATTGTCAACTGTCAACTGTCAATTGTCAATTGTCAACTGTCAACTGTCAATTGTCAACTGTCAATTGTCAACTGTCAATTGTCAACTGTCAATTGTCAATTGTCAACTGTCAACTGTCTATTGTCATCTGTAAACTGTCAATTTTCAATTGACAAAAGTGAACTGTCAATTAACAAAAGTCAACTGTCAATTGACAAAAGTCAACTGTCAATTGTCAATTGAATTAATTTATTGATATTTGACGTAAGTTTTTGACATTTTTGATATATGAATGACATTTTTGACATTTGAATGACATTTTTAACATTTGAATGACTTTTTTGACATTTGAATAACATTTTTAACATTCACATGACATTTTTGACGTTTAAGTTTAAAATTATCATTCTTACGTCAAATCTTTTAACATTGAATATAAATTATCAACTTTTGTCATGATTTTTGACATTTAATATGATTTTATAACATTTGACACAGGATTTTGACATTTGAAAGAAGATTTTCACATTTGACACGAGATTTTGACATTGAAATCAGTTTATTGATATTTGACGTAAGATTTTGACATTTGATTGGCATTTTTGGTATTTGAATGACATTTTTGACATTTGAATGACAATTTTGGCATTTATTGATATTTTTGACGTTTAAGTTTAAAATTATCATTTTTATGTCAAATCTTTTAATATTTAATATAAATTATCAACTTTTGTCATGATTTTTGACATTTAATATGATTTTTTAACATTTTACACAAAATTTTGACATTTGAATCAATTTATTGACATTTGACGTAAGCTTTTGACATTTGATTGGCATTTTTGATATTTCAATGACATTTTTGACATTTGCATGACATTTTTTTGACATTTGAATGACATTTTGACATTTGAATGACATTATTAACATTTGAATGACTTTTTTGACATTTAAATAATATTTTTGACATTCGAATAACATTTTTGACGTTTAAGTTTAAAATTATCATTTTTACGTCAACTCTTTTAACATTTGATATAAAATTATCAACTTTTGTCTTGATTTTTGACATTTAATATGATTTTTTTACATTTGACAAAAGTTTTTGACATTTGAAAGGAGATTTTCACATTTGACACGAGATTTTGACATTGAAATCAAGTTATTGACATTTGACGTAAGATTTTGACATTTGAATCAATTAATTGACATTTGACGTAAGATTTTGTCATTTGAAAGAAGATTTTCACATTTGACACGATATTTTGACATTTGAATCAATTTATTGACATTTGACGTAAGATTTTGACATTTGAATGACATGTAATGTCAGTTTTGACATTTAAATGACAGTTTTAACATTTAAATAACATTTTTGACATTTAAATGACATTATTGTTATCCAAATGACATTTTTGACAGTTCATTATATACACTCCAATTAATAGAAAACTTGCATTGTTATATTTGACATTTGTCTATTTTGACAGATTATAACGTAAAATCCAATCAATAGGAAACTTTCTATGTTGTATTTGACAGTTGGATATTTTGACATAAACTTCAACTTGCTCAATGTTATATTTGACATTTGAATAGTTTGACAGATTATTATATACATTTCAATGAATAGAAAACTTGCATTGTGTTCTATTTGACATTAAGTTATTTTGACAGCTTATTACATGAATTCCAACCAATGGGAACATTTCATTGTGTTATAAATGACATATTTGACATTTGTATATTTTGACAAATTATTACTTATAGAAAACTTGCTTTGTATAATATTTAAAGTTTGTTTATTTTATTTATATTTTAATTTGTATATATTATTTATTTTTTTAATTTTTGCATGTTTTTGTTGTGTTTGAATTTAATTTAATTTAGAATTTATTTTTTTATAAAAATATTTTTTATTTATTAACAGAAATCTCCACCGAAATCAGCAACAACTACAATTCCAACAAGAACAGCTTTACAGGTAACAACATATTAAAAAAAAATATATTTTTATTAATATTAGATACAGAAAAATAGCAAAAAACCAACCAATTATAATATATTTTAATAATTATGTAATTTTTTCTAATACAGATTTTTATATAATAATTATAGTCCAAGATCCCGATATAGGACGACCTTCACCGAGCTGGTTAATGGACCAAACAAATTTTTTATGTAATTTAATATATCAAAAAATATATTTCATATGAGTTGCCTATCGAATTTCAGTCCAGTATATTTTTAATTAATTTTTAAAATTTTTTTGTGCGACTGAGAGGTCCCTACCTACCGTCCCATGCGATAGAAGAGGACACAACATAACAGCGTTTGTATCCCGGCCTTTTAAAGAGAGAGAGCTCTCTGCTCTTAAAGACAAGAAGCATAGCGATAGACGCGTACAGTATATATCAGTAAGTATATATCTATAGATACATTAATTATATAGAGCAAATTGCTTTAATTTAATTCAGTTAATATTTTTAAATAGGAAAAAAAAGAAATAAAATTTGTCAGATAAGAATTATATATGTATTGCTATAACCTTCTTATTAACTAAAGATTTATATATACTTTAATGTAACAAAATATATACATATATATATTTAATTGATTGAAGAAAAAATTAAAAACTAATCCTTTTTTTTAATATGAAACTACTCCAAAATAATGCTCAGAATGTACGCGTCTATCGCTATCCTTCTTGTCTTCAAGAGCAGAGAGCATGCGCACTCTCTCTCTCTTTAAAAGGCCGGGATACAAACGCTGTTATGTTGTGTCCTCTTCTATCGCATGGGACGGTTGGTAGGGACCTCTCAGTCGCACAAAATTTTTTTAAAAATTAATTAAAAATATCCTGAACTGAAATTCGATAGGCAACTCATATGCAATAAATTTTTTGATATATTAAATTACATAAAAAATATGTTTGGTCCATTAACCAGCTCGGTGAAGGTCGTCCTATATCGGGATCTTAGACTATTATTGCTTTTTGTCGATAAAAAATTTATAATTTATTGTTATGTTATTTTTTTTTTAAATAAAATTTACTTACCTTGTTTTTTTTATTATCCTTTTATTTATTTTAGGAAATATTTTTGGGTATTGTATAAAATAAATAATTTATTATTAATGATGGTTTTATTTATTTATTTACTAGCTGACCCGGTGGCGTAATTACAAACCCTAAGTGGTCTCAGCGCTCGAACGCTCGGTTCACGCCAATGCTTGTCATAGAAGCCTGTATACACGTTTAAACAAATTGTAAGCTTTTAAATTAAAATACATTTGTATATAAAAAACAGCATACTATCA
This sequence comes from Altica lythri, assembly GCA_964028335.1. Classification (NCBI taxonomy): domain Eukaryota; kingdom Metazoa; phylum Arthropoda; class Insecta; order Coleoptera; family Chrysomelidae; genus Altica; species Altica lythri. Next base: position 27,736 of record CAXIIO010000706.1, on the reverse strand, counting down.
GCATTGTTACGGTGTTATTTATAATTTAGTGTAATATATTTATTAATAATTAATCTTTTTCAAAAGTCTAGTAAGAATTTGTGACTAATAATTTATGTCATTGAAAAGTTACCAAAAGCTAGTTTTTGATGTGAAACATCTATAGCCGCACGTAAATCAGATTTCTGGCGTGGCGACGGTGACGTATGACGTAAAAAACCTAACGCATAGATAATATTTAATAAAGAGATGTACTGATACCTTATATGAAATTGGTCTCATGTTTTGAGCGACGGTGGCGCGCCAACAATTGGGGGAAGAAGCTCATCGATTCAAAAATTTGGCGGGACAGGGTATGAATTGTTTCATATAGAAATACACTTTTAAAGCTCATATTTTAATTTTTAATATTTTTACTGATGTATAAAAATATTAAAAATTGAAATATAGACTTAAAAGTGCATATTATCTTATAATATTTAGGTAAATAAATATAAAAACTAAATAATAAACAAATTTTGATGTGAAACATCTATAGCCGCACGTAAATCAGATTTCTGGCATGGCGACGAAAATTGGTATATATATATATAAAAAAAAAAAAAAAAAAAAAAAAAAAAAAAAAAAAAAAAAAAAAAAAAAAAAAAAAGGAGGATAACGGGCAATGTACGCAACAAGGATCATAGGTTACAAGTAGGAATGGTAACCGCAGACATGCATGTTTCTGGCTCATTAGCCGGCATAACCAAGAAAAGTATTGCACTTGGCTAGCAAAAGTGTTGGGTACTTGGGAGCAAAGGATGTTGGGGAAACATGTGTCAAGAAACACAAAAAACACAAAAACAACGAACGCTCACACAGGAGTCCTATCGCCATTTTGTGCTTTCGGCCAGCTGTGCCAATGGGTTTTCGGCTAGCAACCAGCGTTTATTTTGATGCGCGTTTTCTTGGCACTTTGTTATATATATATATATATATATATATATATATATATATATATATATATATATATATATATATATATATGTATATATATATATATGTATTTTTCCACGGAAAAGGTATTTTCAAAATTTTGAAAATTTTCAAAATTTTGAAAATTTTCAAAATTTTCAGAATTTTCAAAATTTTTAAAGTTTTTAAATTTTTCAATGTTTACTTTAATCGCGCATAAAGGTTACACGCACACTTTTTTTTATTGAATACTGCATGCCTATACTTTTACAAAATAATGTTGATGTTTCACATCTGCCAGGCGTCCCGTGACGGCCCCCCTTTTTTTTATATATTAAGTAGGTAAGTTTCGTCTGTGAGAAAGTTGGAGATAATTGTAAATAGTATTTTTTTTGGAAACGTTATTCAAATACAACGTATGGTTTGACTGTATCGTTATTGTTTTTAAGCGAAAGTTTAATCACATTTTGAGAGCTTATAGTAGCAGAGAAACTAATCCCACGCCACTAGTGCTTCACACGAGAACGAGATTTTTCTCGTCTCGTCTCGTTCTCGTCCTGCTTTTCCGAAACGAGACGAGACGTTTTAAAAAATAAATACAATGGGCGATACCGAGACCACATACAAGGCAACCCGAGAATCTCGTTTTTAGTCTCATTAATTTTTTTTATGATGTTTTTATCCGATAAATCAGAAATGGCCTTTATAGAAAACAATATAGGTATTTTAGAAAATATAAAATCTTGTGACCATCTGTGATATGTTTTATTGTAAATTTAAACAGAAATCACTAACCGAGTATGATTTTCGTAAAATTATTAAATTTATGTCTGTGTAAAAATATTTTTGTGTAATAGCGTAATAAATATAGCATTAAAAAAATTATTTATTATTTTAGTTTATATAATATTTATAATCATAATTTACAATTAAGCGAGACGAGACGGAATTGACGAGGCCGAGACGAGATTTTTGTTACTCTCGCCTACTCTCGTCACGTGTGAAGCCCTACACGCAACATGACTAATTTGAGCGTTCGAGCGCTGAAACCACTAAAGGGTTTGTAATTACGCGACCCGGTGCACTTCGTATCGCAAATTATTTATGTCATTCTTCAATTTTTCGTTTTTTCAATTTATTTTGATTTATTGTTAGTTATCAGGTTTATACTATTCTTTTTTTCGTTATATTTTGTAGTTTATCGATAAAATATATTAGAAAATACTTAATTTAGTATGAATTTCTCGTTTAAATATAAGTGATATTAACTGCGCGACCTTCCGGTGTCGTCACAATACTTAAGTAAGGATTGCTCGTTTAAATATATATGTGATATTAACTGCGCCACCTTACGGTGGCGTGATATAAAGTAATCAAATAAGTAGTGGTTGCTCGTTTAATGGAAGCGCCATCTGGTGGTAACTTTCATTAATACGAATATCACATTCATATTAACCATTAAAAATACAGCATCCTACTGATTTTCATGACAATCAGTTGAACAGGGCAGTAGTTGCTACTTTGCAGCGCCACCTGGTGGCGAGTGGCATCAATGAGCATATTATACAAACCTTCTACGTGGAAAAATACATATGCATACCAATTTTCATGACAATCGGTTGAACGGGGCAGAAGTTATCACTCTGCAGCGTCACCTGGTGGCGAGTTACATCAATGTGCATAGTATAATCGTTTACTCCTTGAAAAAATACATATACCTACCAATTTTCATGTCAATCGGTTGAACGGGGCAGAAGTTGCTACTTTGCAGCGCCACCTGGTGGCGAGTGGCATCAATGGGCATATCATATAAACCTTCTCCGTGGAAAAATACATATATATATATATATATATATATATATATATATATATATATATATATATATTATAACATATGTAACTCGTTTCTATAGTATTCTGTAAGTCACCATGCTATAAAGTACTCCTTACCTTGAATTTTTTTAAATTTTAATATAGATGTGAAGAAGGTAAGACTCAAATTAATTTCTTTTATCTTAAATATTATTATTTTAAAATATACTCCTGGCTATTCTCTTTCTTAGGGTCAGAGTTCAAAAAATTTCAAATAATTAAATAGATTCAACTTCAACTAATATTGAAAATTTCAACAAAACGATTATAAAATTCAACAATCATATACCAAATTATGTTTTCTGAACAATGATTCTATCTTAACCTTAACCTTACTTTTTCTTAATGTGTTGTGCGCTTTTACACATTACTTTCAAAAAAACCAAATATAGTTAAATCAAGTGTTATGAAAAATTCTGAATTTTGTAACTAATAAATCAAATTAAACTTATCTACTAATGAAAAATAACTTATTTAAACAGTGAAACAGTGTACAAGTGAAATTAAATGTTCATTAAATACATAAAAATCAAACACAGGAAAGTTCTTTATTTTTAAAAATTGGAAATTGATACCGTGTTCTGGTGATTTTGTATTCTCTTGGGACAGCTAAGGCACAGGATATCCTTTTCAATTGGAATCCCCCATTTCCCAGGACATCAATGATATACGGACACTTTAGAGATTTTGACTAATAAAATTGCTTCTAATCAGGAAATAATCAGCTCTTGCATCAAATGGTAAGTAAACTAATACTTTCTTTCTTATTAGAAACTGGTTTTACTTTCGTTAAATTAACTCAGGAAGCATTTATATCAATGAATTGCTCAGCATACAATTTCTAACATTTATTTCTCCATAAAAATAAACTTTACTTCTTACCAGATACTATCAGGAACTTCCTTGTAGTTTTGTTAACACTTTTGACTACTTTTAAACTTTCTTTTATAAGTATTTTGAAACAAAAATCGAAATTTTAACGGAGCAAACTTTATTACATCTTATCCCTTCAGAAGGTAGAAAACAAGAGAGCGATTCAGAAATAAACAACTTAACAACTGAATCTCCAAACAAACTTACACTATACATTATTATTCTCTATTCGCCTACTAATTATTTGTCAAATAAAATTACTAAAAATCTAATACTTAATTCCTTATTTACATTTAATACAATAATCATTCTTTTAAAATTTGCTATACTTTTGTTGAATTGTTAATTTTATAATATCTTATCTATAATATAATCTAATATCTTTCTATTTTCAGAACTTTTCATTTGGAAATTAAACTAATAACAAATTACAATATGGCTTGAAAACAAACATTGTATATTTTGAAAGTAAGTAAAATTTTTTTATATTTCTTCTACGATTTCTAATATTTTATAATAAAATTTATGTAATGTTTTACATTTATGTTTTAACATTTAATTTTCTTATTTCATTTTATCTTAATTTATTTAAAATTGTTTCTAATTACCAATGTATCGTAAAATTTATAAACTTTTTAAATATTTACTCTTATTATCTATTTAATACATGATCATTAAAATTTTATATATTATAGATTAAACTATATAGAATCTTTAAAATAAACATCTCTTAGATATACTTGTATATTTTAATTTCTTATTTTGTTTTATTTTTCTTTTTTAGGAATTGTGAAGAAGATGATGATAAATTATACCAAATTTACTGCATTTGCACTCTGCCTTGGAATAAGAATATTTTCCTTTCTCTATTTCCATTAATTTTCTTTATATGTACTTATTTGATATAGCATAGTAACTTATATCATCTCAATATATATATATATATATATATATATATATATATATATATATATATATATATATATATATATATATATATATATATATATATAAACGAACAGAGCGTTTTGTGAGTGACAGTCTAAGAATGTCCAAAGATGATACATAAAGTATCTAGTGCCTTACTGTCAAAAGTAATAATTTCAGTTTTAAACTGAAATGGTGTCGGTTAGAAATTTCTAACACTTTAAAAGACACCTTGGATGCTGCGATATAAATAGATATAAATATCATTCAACCTATATCAGGGCAAAACCAAACTACAGACACGTGTTTCGTTTTATCATTTTACCTTGCCTAAGGTTATATACAAGATGCAAAGCTACCACTGAAATACCATTTTTGGAGTGAAGATGGAACCACTTGCGACTGTTTATCAGTTTTGCAATTTGACATCTATAGATATCGTTCAATTTATAGCAGGGATGTCTCTTGATTAGTGACTTGAGAGACATAGCCTGTACTACACTGACGAGCTCAAATAAGAGCGAAACACGTGTCTGTAGTTTGGTTTTGCCCTGATATAGGTTGAATGATATTTATATCTATTTATATCGCAGCATCCAAGGTGTCTTTTAAAGTGTTAGAAATTTCTAACCGACACCATTTCAGTTTAAAACTGAAATTACTACTTTTGACAGTAAGGCACTAGATACTTTATGTATCATCTTTGGATATATATATATATATATATATATACATATATATATATATATATGTATGTCTTTAGGTGCTTACCGCGACGATTTCTGTTTCCTAATGGTGTTTAGCGCGACATAGTGGTGCATAACGCGACGTCGCGCTAAATATAAGCAATCTATCGGTGCTTAGCGCCCCAATGCGGTGTAGCCAAACTTATAAAAAGCCTGAGAGCTGAAGAAGAAATAAGTAATTTTATGTTTACGTGTGACGTAACCGGATATAGACAATTACATTATTAAAGTAATGTTTAGGTTAATTTTAATAAAAATTGTATTCAAAAGTGAATTCATGCATTTGGAGGTACGTTAGATATACCTTCCTACATTCATAAAAAAATTAATATAATAGTTTTTCAAATATTTATAGATAGAAAAGAAAAAATTAAAGTTAAGAAGAAAAACGATGGAAATGGGAGATATAAACTAGTCTTGTTGAAAAGAAAAGTTAGGAGAAAGAAAATCTTTTGAATCATTATAAAACACTAGGTGTTTGAAATTCCACAAAAAATAATATTATTACCATTGTTTCCAGCAATAAATGTATAGGGACTTTATTTAGGTAGGTATCTACCTAGCTCTCCTATTTTTAAATTTTGGCATAGATGTTAATAAATCATACAGAGCTTCATTCATTTATATTTATACCTACTCTTTGAGTTAGCATTGCGAACTTTATTTTTAAGACCTTAAACCGTTTACCCAGCTCAACCTTTTTTTTTGTATACACATTTTTTAATTCTTACATTTCACAGCCCTTCATACAAAGTTGGAAAATAAAAAAAAATACTTTTTACTTTTCAGTAACTATGTAACTAACAAACCCAGTAAGAAGAAAACTTTTGTGGTTATGTTGTTGTTGTTATTTAGTTTTATTTAAAAACTTTCTATTGTAATGATATATAAGATTTTCAGAAAAGTGATAATGTTTTTAAATCAATCAATGTAAATCCAAAAATACAGTTTGATGCTGATCTGATAATCGTAAGATAACTAATTTTATTTAAAAGTGAATTCTTGCCTTTAGAAGTAAACACATAGGTACCTACCTATATCTACATTCTAAGAAAAAATATACCTAATGGTTTTTAAAATTTTAATCGATTTGAAAAAAAAAGTTTATTTGAAGCAGAATAATGGAACTAGAAGAAATAAACTGACCTTGTTGAAAAGTATTTTTAGAAAACATCATTTGACTCATTATAAAACACTAAGTATTTGAAATTCAACAAATTATTAATTGCTACTCTTGTTTCCAGCAATATACCTACCTCTTAGTATTTTTTATTTTATTTAGGTAGCTACGGTAACTACCTACCTACTATAATGGCTACTTGTTACACGATCATTATCTAGAGAGTAGAGGGGTAGGTGTAATCGTGTAATTGATACAAGTGATACGATACAACGGTTCAGTCTGGAATTTGACATATATTAAGGGGTTTATTCGTGATGCATATAATAGTATTGACATCAGGTATATATTTGCGATCCATATTATGACACCTAACTCCTATTTTATACTTTTTACCATTGATCTTAGTAAATCAAACAGAGCTGGGAAAAAAATGTGTATTTAAGATATAAAATAATATTATGTACAGCTAACAGACTTAAGTCGTGGGCGGTGGGGGAAATCGAGGTGTCGTAAGTTGGCGACGGCAAATGAAATTTTGCAACTTTTTTTTGCTTATTCGTCGTTTGTTTGTAATTGTTCGATAGAATTTATTGTTTGTTCGGTCGTATTTTCTTTTAAAATTATTTTTTAACATGATTACACCCATACAGCTGACTTTCAAATAAAACTTCTAATGCTCATGCGCGAAGTTTTAATAAAATTTGTGGTCTATTCAACAATTGCTGAGTAAATGTAAAAGCCAAAATGGAAATAGATTTCCCAAAATGTTTTCTAAAAGAATGCGACAGTAAATTTTATAAGTTGATTTGAAAATTAACGCTTAATGTCATAACTTATAAGGAAATGTTGGTTGCATACTATTATTCCATTGTATTCTTTGAATATAGATGTTTTATATTCAAAGATTGTTGCAGTTCTAAGTTAAGTTTAATAATAAATATAGAAAAACGTAAAAGTGTGTTCTAAATCTCATCATTATTATTAAAATCATATTTTTTATCTAATCTGATGTGGTTAGATTATTTGTTGTACGTCTATCGTCTATCTATATGTTTATGCGCGCATCACATGAAAACTACTGATCCGATTTGAATGCGTTTTCACATATGTATTTGTCTTCTTTTAACTTAACATCTAGCGTATAAAAATTTCTCCCCCACCTCTTTTACGGTGTGGGGGGAAGAAATTTTTATACAACAATCTATCTACATCACGCGACGAACGACGCGACGTCGTGGGTACATCGATGTAGAACCTAAAAATGTGGTTATTTTTTTTACGTCTGTCTGTCTATCCATATGTTTGTGCGCGCATCACATGAAAACTACTGATCCGATTCGAATGCGGTTTTCACAGATGTATTTGCCTTCTTTTAACTTAACATTTGGTTTATGAAAATTTCTTCTCCCACCCCTTTAACGGAGTGAGGGAAGACATTTTTAAAGAACAATGAACACGCCACGCGAACGACGTCGTGGGTACACGTAGTCTAAGAATGAAATTTGGAATATACAAGTTTGCACGCTAGTAGGTACATAAAATTAATGAACTTTTGCAACCTTTTTTTGCGTATTTATTTGTTCGGCGATTGTTTGTAATTGTTCGATAGAATTTATTGTTTGTTCGTTGTTCATTTTTTTAAGAATTTTCAAAATTTTAGGTTTGAACCTAGCACTCGATATACGATTATCTGCGTCATTTTTTTTTTTCAATTGCACATCCTAATTAAATAATGTTTGTTCGTTAAAAATAACTACTAGACTATCTATCACAAAAGATCGACTACCTTAATAGTGAGTACCCTTCTTCAGAGATAATTGTGCTTGGGGACTTTAATGTTCACCACGAAAAGTGGCTTAAGTCCAACAAAACGGACACAGAAGGCAGGCTAACTGAAGATTTTGCAATTAGCCATGGGCTGTCCCAACTAATCGACAAGCCCACTTACTTTTCCAGAGCTGCCAATCATAGTTCTAATACTCTGGATCTTTTTCTGACTACTCACCCTGAGCAATATAATGTGAATGTTCTGTCTCCCCTAGGTAACTCTGATCATATGCTGTAGTAGAAGTCAAATGTCCAATAGAACCTCACCGATTCGAGGCACCACCAACGAGAACTTTTTGGAACTTAAAAAAAGCAGATTGGGAAGGCCTTCCAGACTATTTTGCAACTTTTTCCTGGAATCCAGTCTGCTTTATTAACAAAGATCCATCGGCAGTTTGCTACAGTACAACTGAAATCATTCAGTGTGCCATGGAAGCTTAGATTCCTCACTTTACCAAACGCTTAAAAGCCAAACAGAAGCCATGGTTTAATAAAGATTGCGATGTAGCTCGGAAAGCTAAGTCCCACAAATTATTTATACAAAATCCAGAAGAAACAAAACAGGATGATATTAACGCTTGGAACAGATACAAGACCACTATTTCCAAATTCAAGAGTCTCTTTGACGCTCGAATGAGAGAGAAAGTAATGTCAAACCCTAATGGAAGCCGGTCCTTTTGGACTCTCGCCAAACATATCAACAACAATTTCACAACAAAAGTTCGTTCCCTCCACTCACATCAGATGACGGCTCAATAGTTACGTCCTCCACAGAAAAGGCAGAGCTCTTTGCCAAAATATTCTCTTCGAACTCGACACTTAACCCACCGGACAACATAGAGCTACCTTCTATTCCACGGGCTCCCCACACAATGGAAAATATCATATTTAGGGTTAAGCGGGTGCAGAGAGTTCTTGCTACTCTAAATACCAACAAAGCAAGCGGCCTCGATGAAATACCTGCTTTACTCTTAAAATGTTGTGCTCCTGAACTAGCGCCAGTTTTCACTAAGCTATTTCAACTATCATATGATACTGGTATTTTTCCAGAATCCTGGAAAACTGCTCGAGTACAACCAGTCCCCAAGAAAGGCTCTAAAACGCAGCCTTCTAACTACAGACCCATAGCTCTTCTATCTGTTATATATTAGCAAAACTATGGAGAAATACGTCAATCACGAGATCCTGAGCTACCTTGAGACACACAACCTTTTAAGTGACAGGCCGATCTACTAGCATATGTAACTCATGTTTGGAGTGATGCCATCCACCGCTATGGGGAGACTCAAATAGTATCACTAGACATCTCAAAAGCATTTGATCAAGTGAAGTGTGGCATGCAGCTCTTTTGAACAAACTGCCTTCATACGGACTCTCGCAAAACCTTTGCAGATGGATATCCAACTTTCTCTCCAACAGGCACATCCAAGTTGCTAGAGATAGACATTCTTCCAACGTCTACAAGATCAACGCTGAAGTTCCCCAAGGATCGGCTCTAGCTCCCACTCTATTCTTACTACACATTAATGATCTACTAGTTAGAAGCCACTAATAACCCGATACATGGTTTTGCAGATGAAAGCAACCTACACTGTAGCAAAGCGCACAACCGTCCCATACCTCTAGATATTAATATACTTCATCAAAATTTTTAATATATAGTCGATTCAGATAGAAGTGTCATCAAGTGGGCTGGGTACGTGTGAGATCATCTTTAACTTTATTACTAGATTCAATGGAAACAGAACTTTAGTTAGGGAATTATATGTCATTGCGATGTGCCAAAATGTTTATAGTTATATTGAGCATATGTAGCAATCTGATCACAAGCTGGCTAATATTGCGATTCAAATTTCACTAAACGTGTGTGCTGCCACTACAAATTTGAATTTTCCAGAGATTACTTGATGACACTTCTATTTAAATCAACTATAGTTGATTCAAATAGAAGTGTCATCAAGTACTCTCTGGAAAATTCAAATTTGTAGTGGCAGTACCCACTTTTAGTGAAATTTGAATCGCAATATTAGCCAGCTTGTGATCATATGCTCAATATAACTATAAACATTTTGACACATCGCGATGACATATAATTCCCTAACTAAAGTTCTGTTTCCATTGAATCTAGTAATAAAGTTAAAGATGATCTCACACGTACCCAGCCCACTTGATGACACTTCTATTTGAATCGACTATATATGTTGTGTACATTATAAACATTTTAGTCCTTTTTTGTGAATAAAATAAAATAATAATAATCTAAGAAACTTTTAAGTATAAGATGTTCTTGTAAAAGTTTATTAAAAAGTAGCTAAACTTATTGCAGATTGATTCCTAATAAATCTTAGTAGGTACTCCTACTTACCTAAAGTAAGGCACTATAGATATAGGTATTATCATCAGCCATTTTTATTCCAATGTCAATCAATTTACGTGTCAGAACATAGACAACTTAAAGAGACACGTGCAATCGTATTTTGTGGTAAAAATGGGAACTAAACTTGCTGGTAGTGCGAAAAGCGAAAAAGTACTTATAGGGGTATAGTAACAGAGTAAGTACTATTAGCGGTTTTAGTTTAAAATAAATTTAAGGTACTTTAAGCATAAAAAGGGTGTTAAAGTAAAATTTTAAACAAAAACATGGTGCGCTGATGTCGGAACTTGTTGCCAACTTTATATTAACCATTAACACATCTGTTCTATTATCTCTAGTTTTGTGGTTGACATTGGACAAAACATGGCTGACGATAATACCTATGTTTATAGTGCCTTACCTAAAGTATTTCTTAATATCAAGATACTTCTAAGTACCTACTACCATATTTAAGATACATCTGAGATACTTAATAAGTATCTTTGTTACCAAAAAGTATCTAAGATTAAACCGCTGAATAGTGAGTTGTTGACAAACCAATAAATGGTAGACCTACTGTCGTAGAAAATGGCATGGTAAACCTTTGAATATAAAACATATTATATTTAAAGTGGTAAACAGACGAAAACAACAGATCATGCAAAAAGTATCTAACATGGTTTTTGGAAGTACCTACCTATCTATAAGACATTTTTAATACTTAGTATCTTTTTCTAAATATATCTCAGGATACTTTTTAATGAAAATGTCTGTATCTTTTATCTAGATAGTTTTAAAATATTTTTACCAGTTTCAAGAGTTAAATATTTACAATAGAAGATTGACTAATTTCTTTTCTCATAAATACCTGTATAAAAGTTATTTCAACACATTTTAAAAATGTTGCAGAGCTTGTACTTAAGTTTATAAGGTTGATTTTATCTATGCAGGTTGAGAAATTATCCACAACTTATTTAAATTATAATTGCTAACCTAAGTTGTTTTTGTGAATGATATTTGTAACTGATGTCTAAATAAAACTCACAAAAATAAATTTTAAAACCAAATATGAACAGTTCATAAAAGTAATTTATAACATGAAATGTAAAAAAAACAAGTTATTAGGTAGGCATTTACAGTTTACAGGTACCTACTTGGCCAAAAAATCGAATTTGGTATAAAAAGTATTTCTGTACTGATTTATAACATGAAATGTAAAAACAGAAGTTAATAGGTAGGTATTTACAAGATAGTAGCTAAAAAAATCGAATTTGGTATATTTTGAATTAACCATCTATGTGCATAAAATAGTTCTATTAAATTTGGATATGGGGGCCACAGTACATTTATTAGCATTGCTCTGTAATTATATTAAACATCCATTGCTTGTTTTGCTTTCTGTATAAAACACTCAAAATGTAAATGAGCGACATTCTTATTATGCCATGATATCATTACAGTTTAATATAACATTAAAAATACATAAATTATCATTATTTTTGTTTATTATAAATTGAAGTTGCGTATTCATAGTGACAGTGACATTGACTATGATTGACATTGACAGTTTGCCGAAGAGACAAACAAACTAAAAAGTAACAGTTACAAAAATAACTTAAGTCATCCTGAAAAATGTTTTAAAGCATATTGCAACGAACATTTCTTTTTTTTTTGTAGACAATCTTAAGAGCATAAAATATTTTATCTATTGTTTTTTGTTTTCTCAAAAACAGTAAAGAATTATAAGTGGCTGATTTCACCATAAACCGAGACCTGTCAAATCTACCTTTCATTATCGTCATTGAACTAACTGTATAATAGATATATTACAGTTCAATAATTCTCGTAAACGCATTAGAATATTAGAATTAGAAGAAGACTTGTTATTTATGTTTTTAAAACTTTCTGTTGAAATGATAAAAAGATTTTCAGAAAAGCGAAAATGCTTTTAAATCGAGCAATATAAAACAAAAAATTCAGATCATCATGATCTGATAATCGTAAGATACTTAAGTAATACATGCCAGCATGAAACATCAAAAATAGACATATATGATATTGGGTTGCCCTTTTTAACAAATATTTTGTGTTAAAGAAATTTTACTGGTGCACTTAGCCTTTTCTTCGTATAATTGTCGTATGTATATAAATGTCACTAAGAAGCAGCTGTAAATGTCAGTAGCAGAACACTAATTCACCCAAAACATTTTAAAGGATTCCTGTAGCCAAGAGAAAACCATTCTTTTGGAAATACTTTTTGTTTTACAAGACGATATTATTGAGTATTTCATATCATTATATTCAGCTGTGCTGTTCTACCACATTTCATCTAAAATATCTTCAGTAGGTAAGCTGAAATAAGTATTTTTTTAAGTGAATGTCTAAAAATTATTTTAATATTTGTTTACTGTGCATAAAATACAGTTTAACTTAAACAAAATATTAAAATAATTTGTAAAACTCCTCTATATTTCTTGCTATTTCTTTATTTTATGGGAATTTTTGTTTTTTGTAAGAATTTATTTATTTTAAGAGAATTTTTTGATTTTTATATTTCTTGTTTTTATGAGAATTTCTGTTTTTTAATTTGTTTTTTTTTGTATTTTTTAATAAAAAATATATTTTTAAATTTTAACCATTTAATTTTTTGAATTACCCTATTCTTAATACTTTTCTAAAGTATCTTAGATACTTAGTAACAAAGATACTATAAACTATCTCATAAGTAGGTAGGTAGAAATATCGACTGGAAGCCATATCGAAGTAAATATTTGGTCTTTGTTAGTTCCGTACAGTACATACCTACTATTGGTGTTCTCATTACACTCAGCGTTTTGGAGTATACAGTAGATAATATTCTGGGTCTATATATTATTTTGTATCATACATACTGAAAAGTATCTTTTTAAAAATTCTCCCAGCTCTGTGTATAATTTATTAAGATCAATAAGTACTAAAAATAAAAGAATATAAGTAGGTACCTAAACAAAGTAAAAAATACTAAGAGGTAGGTATATCAAAGGTATTTATTGATGAAAACAAAGGTATTTTACCAATTATTTTTTGTTGAAGTTTTTCTTATAAGAAAAATATTTTAAATTTTTTTTTATGGACAAAGCAAGTTATACTACTGTTAGCTTGCCAGCCTGCGTTTATAGAGAAAACTTTTTCATAAATTACATTACATTATAAAAACTTTGAAATTGATTTTACAAATATATTTGTTAGTTTTTTTAATTATAAATTTATATTTACCTTACCCACTACTCTTTCCTTAGATTTATTAAAATTAATGCTGAAAATAATAAAACGAGATGTCTAAACAAAATAAAAATACTAATAGGTGGATATTTTACTGTTCGGATCAATGAATACCATTTTTTTAATGATTTTGAACTTTTATTTTAAACCGATTCGAATATTCAAAATATTTTCTATCTTACAAAGTTATTTTTATTTTCAATACGAACTATACTTCGGTTAATTTTTTTTCAAATACCTACCTACTGTGCATTCGTTAAGAATGTAAACTTGAAAAAAGAAGGAATCAATGGCGTAAATGTGTCAATGAGTTAATTATGAAGAATTATTCATAAAATTTATATAAAATACACATAAAAATTTTTAAAATATAATTAATTAGTACGAAGTTATTTTTCTGAAATTTTGTTTTAATTATCGATTAAAAATTTTTAGTTAAAATGAAATAATTTCCTTTTGATCTGTGCTAATGAAGAGTGACAAATTAATTTTCGATGTTTTATATTGTTCCTCTTCATCAAACTAAATAAAAAACTCGAAAAAATCTATCTTTATCTATAAGGTTAGTTTAATTTAGTTTGGTAAGTTTTTACTTTTAATTATGCTGCAATTTAATGAGAATAATAAATAGTCCCTACATAACGTTCAAATTGAATTTTTATTGTTTGAAAGGGATTAATTTTTTTGTTCGAAGTTCATGTTCTTGGTGCATACAGTAATCAAGTTGCGAAATGCTTCCAATTTTATTTTTGTAGTTTTTTATTAATTACAGGTATAGTTTGTAGGTAAAATTACTTTTACATAAACATTGCATTAAAAAGTGAGAATATTAATTTTACCTACAACAAACACTGTCTGCAGTATCAATGGCCGATTAATGGCTGGCCACACTTACTACTCTGGCGTCTCTGGCCCATCGGTGGCTTTCCCATTTAAACGGACTATTAACAAAGTTATATTAGTAAAATATAATTAGATTTATTGAAAAAATACATCACAATGAATGAATAAAAAAGAAACACTTAACCTAAAAGAAGGAATATACCTAAAATAAATTATATTATCATAATAAATTACTGATGACATCTTTGTCGAGGATGAACTTTTCTTTAGGAAGTAGATAGTGCCTTCTTTAGAGTGTCGAAGATAACTTGGCATAGATCATCCTAACTATAGTTTCTGACTTCTTCAGTCATTTCTGCTAATCATATGCCTTAGTTACAGATAAGATTTAAGTAGGTATATTCTGTTGGGAATAGTTTAAATATTTCCTAATTTCAAGTTCTTGTTTTTTATTACAGATGTGCAGAACCTATAGTAGGTATTATGTTGTCTATTAGTGAATGTTTTTGTTCGAATATATTTTTGGCAAATCAAGACTGATCTGGATTGTTTCTTTCTAATAAGCACTCAAGTGTTGAGATACATTTCTACATGTTCTTTTACCTGTATAAATAACATTAATATCTGGACATTTAATAAAGAAAGGACCTTTATTTTGTTTGTTTAATGTTTCTTCTTAACATTACTTAATGTTGAACAAATCATCAACTTACACTGTCAATTTTAATATAACTCAAAGTAAGGTTTGAAACAATCATTATGATTAGATTAGTACTTCAAACTTTGTCATTAAAACACTGATGCTGACTGAAATCAGTTATACAGTTATACGCATGGTTATACCCTTTGTTATACCACACACAATATTGTATCATGACACACAATCACACAAACAAACAGTAAACAGTTGTTCAATTTTAGGGTAAGGTTGTAACATTATTCCTATTCTTATAATGGTCACCAAGAGCCTCTGACAATAGGCCACGTTTAGCCAGCACAGTCTAAAAATAAATGAGGGGAAACATTATTACCATGAAAAACATTATTTTATATGATAACGTCTTCAGCAGTTTATTGACGCCATATCACATTCCTGTGATTTCAAACACATTGCCATTCATTTTCCAGTAGTAAGATATTTGTTGACTTCTTTTAATAATGAATTTTTAAGAATGTAAATATAATAAATCTTGACAAACAGTTTTCATTATTTTTGGTTTCTTATTAATTTTTCCATATTGTAATTATAATAAATTCCTTTTATTATAAAGCAATTTCTTTAATTTCGTCTTTGTTATGTAATGAAACAATAAACAAAAAGAGTTTATAAAATTTAAAATAGGGTTATTTTCACCCACGAACATTTTATTGTAATTATAGGTACTTAGCGCGACTCTACTGCACTTACAACACCGTTGCCAATTTTACTTAAAATTTGGGGCGCTATGCACCTGTAGACATATAAAAATTTTGCGTCGCGCTAAACCACGGTAGACATACCTATATATATATATATATATATATACCAATTTTCATAATAATCGGTCCAGTAGTTTTTGAGTTCATCGATTTCGTACATAAAAACACATCCTTTTATGTGTATATATATATACGTAGAAAATTAGGGAAAGTACGTAGAAAAAAAGTAAACTGACTGTATCAAAATGTGTTTCTTTGGGTTTGATAAATAATGTTGTATTGGTTCAGAAACTTTTTGAATTTTTTAAAAATTCCAAAAATTAAGCGAGTTAGAGCAGTTTTTCTAAAAATTTAGAAAACTACGTAGAAAAAAGTTTTGAGTTCAAATTTTGATCGTAAATGATCAATTTAAATGCAAGAATGTCAAAAAAAAGAAAAAAATCGAATGCATTTAGACATAATGCACATACAGACATTCGGAATTTCAGACTTTAGAATATTCGAAAATTCCTTCTTTTGGACATTCAGACATTTAAACATTTAGGACATTCAGATATTTGAACATTCGGACATTCAGACATTTAGTTAATTCAACATTCAAATATTTAGACATTCAGACATTTAGAGATTCAGACATTCGAACATTTAGACATTCAGACATCAGGACATTAAAAGATTCATACATTTGGACATTCGGATAATCAGACATCAGGACATTTAAGCTTAAAGATATATTACAGTCCGTTTTGCTTATTACATTGGAAAAAATGTTTGTTCCTATTGCACGTTCGTCAGTGATTTTTTTGGACAAAATTGATATACAAATCTTGAATTGGGCACCATACTGCCCTGATCTAAATCCCATAGAGAATTTGTGAAATAATAATCGGCATCTCAGGAGCCGACGAACACTATCTGTGCTACTTAACGACATAGAAGATATGGTGAGAAGAATTTGGAAGCAATTGATCAAGAATAAATACAATGAACTATATATCTAGTCTCTGTGAAGAAGTAATTAGAAATAGAAACAGTCGTTATAGAAAGATCTTGTTAAAGATATGATGATGATGCAGATAAAGAAGAAGAAGATGATAATGATCAAGATGATACTAATAATGATGGTAATAAATATGATGATAATAATAATGATGGTGATGAAGATGACGAAGAAAAAGAAGAAGATAATGATGATGATAATAATGATGCTAATGAAGAAAAAGAAGAAGAAGAAAAAGAAGATGATGATAATAATAATGATGGTGATGAAGATGACGAAGAACAAAAATTGGTGCTGAATCAGTACAAAATTTCCAATCAAACTCAAAAAAGAAGATGATGAAAATGATGATGATGATAAAGAAGAAGAAGTAGAAAAGAAGATGATGATAATGATGTTGATGACGAAGAAGATGATGATGATGATAAAGAAGAAGAAAAGAAGATGATGATGATGTTGATGACGAAGAAGATGATGATGATGAAGAAGAAGAAAATGATTTTTTTTCAATTGCTCCTTTATGTTAATTTTAGTTAAAAATAATTAAAAAAAAAATATCGAAACCCTATCAATGGTTTACATTTCAAACTTATGGTGTTGTGATAATTTTAAAGTGTGTTGGATTTGCTATTTTTCTGTAATTTCTAAGCATTTACTGTATAATTAAAAAAATTAATAATTTACTAATATTTTAGGATGTCTTAAAAGAAAAACAACAACACATCGAACAGCTTCTTAAGGAACGAGAAGAAGCTGAACATAAACATACGTCAATTGAACAGGAATTTAAAAAAGTATACAAATTTCTTTATATTTAAATCTACACCTTAAACCACAAATTATTTTTTGAAGTGATAACTTCTTATGGGAGGGACTTTTTTATTTATTAACGTACAAAAAGTTATAGCCTATCAAAAGAAAGGAAATTCTCTTAAAAATCCAAAATTCCAATTAGTTTTTTCATATCTTTTATAGTTTTCCATATACGGGGGAATTACAAAATTTTTGTTTAAAGTTGTTATTCCCTCGTATATCAAAAACTAGAAGTGTTTAAAAGAAAATTTTCTATCTCTTGATATTTATGTATTTTTACACAAAATGTATTCTCGCAAATTTTTGATAAAACGCTTTGTTTTCGAGATATTTGCACTCGAGTAAATTGAATGCGATTTTTTTTTAATTTTCACAACAGCCTTTTACAAATCTGTAAATATCTCAAAAACTATAAATGGTACAAAAATCGTTTTGATGTTTTTGTAAAGAAAATTAAACTATACACAAAAAAGTATTCCTGAGTTTTTCCGAAAAAACTAATACTTTTCGAGATATGCAGGGTCAAACAAAAAGCTTTTAAATATAAATTTGATCTCAGTTTTTCTGTCATATTTTTTAAAGTTGTTAATTAAAATGAGATTTTTTGATGCTCTTTTATGTAGAATTTAATTTTACACAAAAATGTATTTTTGCACATTTTCGATAAAACGCTTTGTTTTCGAGATATTTGCACTCGAGTAAATTGAATGCGATTTTTTTTAATTTTCACAACAGCCTTTTTCAAATCTGTAAATATCTCAAAAACTATAAATAGTACAAAAATCGTTGTAATGTTATAAAAAGAAAATTAAATTTTACAAAAAAAAGTATTCTTGTGTTTTTTCGAAAAAACTAATACTTTTCGAGATATATAGGGTCAAACAAAAAGTTTTTAAATATAAATTTGATCTCAGTTTTTCTGTCATAACTTTAAAAATTTTTAATTAAAATAAGATTTTTTGATGTTCTTTTATGTAGAATGTAATTTTACACAAAAATGTATTTTTGCAAATTTTCGATAAAACGCTTTGTTTTCGAGATATTTGCACTCAAGTAAATTGAATGCGTTTTTTTTTAATTTTCACAAAAGCCTTTTACAAATCTGTAAATATCTCAAAAACTATAAATGGTACAAAAATCGATTTAATGTTTTTGGAAAGAAAATTAAATTTTACAAAAAAAAGTATTCCTGAGTTTTTTCGAAAAAACTAATACTTTTCGAGATATACAGGGTCAAACAAAAAGTTTGATGTTCTTTTATGTAGAATTTAATTTTACACAAAAATGTATTTTTGCAAATTTTCACCTGAAACGCACACCTTTTTTTTAATTTTATTTTTTAGTATCAAGATCAAACATCTTTAACAATAGAAAAATTAAAACAAGAAATAATTCAATTAACACAAAACTTAGAAGAAGAAAAACGTAAAAACGAAGATATTCAATTTAGACTCGAAGAAATTGCGATAGTAAAAGAAGATTTAGAAAATACAATCGAAACGAATGCTACGAAAATAAAAGAAGTAACTGATGAATTAACCAAAGAAAAATTGAAAAATGATGTTGTTGAAATGGATAATAGTAATCAATTATTTGAAGCAGAAGAAAATTTGATTAAATATAAAGAAGAAATTGATTTATTAAAACAACAATTACAAGATTCGAAATTAAAAGAAGTTATACTTCAAGGAGATCATGATAGTACAACAGGTAATTATAATTTCTATATTTATAATGTCATATGTCATATGTTACAGTTGTTATTGAAATGACAAATTTGATTTGTCAATTGTCACATGTCAAATGTGTCATAAACTATTGATTTTTGACATTTATATGACTTGTGACGTTTATTTTAACAAAAAAATGTCATTATTTGACATCTGTCAAAAAAAAGCGTTTTAAAATAACGTATTAATGTATGAAATTTGACAGACATAAAATTGTGACAGTTGTTATTCAAATGTCAAATTTGATTTGTCAATTGTCAAATGTCATATTTATTCTCCAATACTAATCACATTTTTACAAAAAGATTTCTCATAACTGATTGATTTTGACATTTATATGACGTTTAATTTAACAATAAAATGTCACAATTTGACATCTGTCAAACAAAAGTGTTTTAAAATGAAGTATTAATGTATGAAATTTGACAGATAGCAAATTGTGACAATTGTTGTTGAAATGTCAAATTTGATTTGTCAATTGTCATATGTCAAATGTGTCATAAATCATTGATGTTGACATTTATATAACTTTTGACGTTTATTTTAATAAAAAATGTCAATAAAAAGCGTTTTAAAATAACGTATGAAATTTGACAGACATCAAATTGTGACAGTTGGTGAAATTTCAAATTTGGTTTGTCAATTGTCACATGTCAAAATTTAATTTTCAGTATTAATCACATTTTTACAAAAAGATTTGACATAAATCTTTGATTTTGACATTTATATGACTTGTGACGTTTGTTACACATGTCATTATTTGACATCTGTCAAAAAAACTTTTTAAAATGACTTATTAATGTATGAAATTTGACATATCAAATTGTGACAGTTGTTATTAAAATTTCAAATTTAATTTATCAATTGTCACATGTCAAAATTTATATTTTAGTATTAATTACATTTTTACAAAAAGATTTGTCATAAATCATTGATTTTGACATTTATATGACTTTTGATGTTTATTTTAATAAAAAATGTCACTTTTTGTTAAATGTCAATAAAAAGCGTTTTAAAATGACGTATGAAATTTGACAGACATCAAATTGTGACAGTTGTTGAAATGTCAAATTTGGTTTGTCAATTGTCACATATCAAAATTTATTTTTCAGTGTCATAAATCATTGATTTTGACATTTATATGACTTGTGACGTTTGTCACAGATGTAATTATTTGACATTTCTCAAAAAAACGTTTAAAATGACTTATTAATGTATGAAATTTGACAGACATCAAATTGTGACAGTTGTTATTGAAATGTCAAATTTGATTTGTCAATTATCACATGTCAAAATTTATTTTTCAGTATTAATCACATTTTTACAAAAAGATTTCTCATAAATGATTGATTTTGACATTTATATGACGTTTATTTTAACTATAAAATGTCACAATTTGACATCTGTCAAAAAAAGCATTTTAAAATAATGTATTAATGTATGAAATTTGACAGACATCAAATTGTGACAGTTGTTATTGAAATGTCAAATTTGATTTTTCAATTGTCACATGTCAAATTTATTTTAAAATTTTTACAAAAAGATGTGCCATAAATCATTGATTTTGACATTTATATGACTTTTGACGTTTATTTTAATAAAAAAATGTCACTTTTTGATAAATGTCAATAAAAAGCGTTTTAAAATGACGTATGAAATTTGACAGACATCAAATTGTGACAGTTGATGAAATGTCAAATTTGATTTGTCAATTGTCTCATGTCAAATTTATTCTCTCATTTTTACAAAAAGATGTGTCATAAATCATTTATTTTGACATTTATATGACTTTTTACGTTTATTTGAACAAAAAATGTGATTATTTGACATCTGTCAAAAAAAGTGTTTTAAAATGACGTATTAATGTATGAAATTTGACAGACATCAAATTGTGACAATTGTTGTTGAAATGTCAAATTTGATTTGTAAATTGTCATATGTCAAATGTGTCATAAATCATTGATTTTGACATTTATATAACTTTTGACGTTTATTTTAATAAAAAAATGTCACTTTTTGATAACTGTCAATAAAAAGCGTTTTAAAATGACGTACGAAATTTGACAGACATCAAATTGTGACAGTTATTGTTATTGAAATGTCAAATTTGATTTGTTAATTGTCACATGTCAAAATTTATATTTTAGTATTTTAGTATTAATTACATTTTTACATTGATTTTGACATTTATATGACTTTTGACGTTTATTTCAATAAAAAAATGTCACATTGTGATAAATGTCAATAAAAAGCGTTTTAAAATGACGTATGAAATTTGACAGATATTAAATTGTGACAGTTGTTGAAATGTCAAATTTGGTTTGTCAATTGTCACATGTCAAATTTATTTTCCAGTATTAATCACATCTTTACAAAAAGATGTGTCATATATTGTTGATTTTGACATTTATATGACTTGTGACGTTTATTTTAACAATGTTACTATTTGGCATTTGTCAAAAAAGAGTTTTAAAATAACGTATTAATGTATAAAATTTGACAGACATCAAATTCTAACAGTCGTTGTTGACATGTCAAATTTGATTTGTTAATTTTGTCACATGTCAGAATTTATATTTCAGTATTAATCACATTTTTACAAAAAGATTTGTCAAAACCATTGATTTTGACATTTATATTATTTTTGACGTTTATTTTAATAAAAAATGTCACTATTTGATACCTGTCAAAAAAAGCGTTTTAAAATGACGTATTAATGTATGAAATTTGACAGATATCAAATTATGACAGTTGCTATTGAAATGTCAAATTTGATTTGTCAATTGTCATATGTCAAAATTTATTTATTTTTTAGTATTAATCACATCTTTACAAAAAGAAGTGGATCAATACAAATTGGATTTATCGGAAAAAAACGAAATGATAAATCTTCTCCAAGAAGAAATTACAAAAAATCAAACAGATTTTCAAAAACAACTCGAAGAAAATATAAATAAAATCGAAGATTTAAAAAATTTAATCAAATTAAAAGAAGATAATTTAAATAATATAAAAAATCAATTCGATAACACAAATAAATTAATCGAAGAAAAATCAATAACAATTACAAAATTATCAAATGAAAAATTAATCATCGAAAGTGATTTTGATCAATTAAAAACGAAATTTAATACAAATGAAGAAAATATGAAGAAAATCGAAACAGAATTGGAATCACTTAAAGAAAGTTTACAACAAAAAGATAAACAATTAAATAAATATGAAGAAGATATTAAAATTAATAATAACGAACTCACTAAAGCTTTCGATACAATCAAACTATTAGAAACTACCAAAATCGATTTGGAATCGGTCACAAACAATTTGAAACAATCTCAAACTGATTTAATTGATGTAGAAACTAATTTAAAAAAAGAAATAAATAAACAAACAAAACAAATAGAAGAATTGAATGAAATAATTAACAAAAATAAAGAAGATTTTAATAATCAAATTATAACAAAAGATAAAACAATAAAATCGTTAGAAACTCAATTAGAATCGTCCAAAATCGATTTGGAATCGGTCAGAAATGATTTGAAACAATACCAAACTAATTTAACTGATGTAGAAACGAATTTAAAAAAAGAACGTGATGATATTAAAGAAACGTTAAAAGCGAAAATTAAAGAATTGGAAGATACGAAATTGGAATATAATAAAACAACAAAACAAATTGAAGAATTGAATGAAATAATCAACAAAATCAAAGAAGATTTTAATAATGAAGTTATCACAAAAGATGAAACCATAAAATCGTTAGAAACTCAATTAGAAACGTGCAAAATCAATTTGGAATCAGTTACAAACAGTTACCAACAATCAGAAAAAGAATTTGAAATAAAACAAGAAAAAATAAAAGAATTAAACGAAATAATAGAAAAAATTAACAAAGAAATTACAAAAAAAGATGAAGATATTAATGAATCTTCTAATACAATAAAACTACTTGAAACTGAATTAAAAACAACCAAAATCGATTTGGAATCGGTCAGAAACGATTTGAAACAATACCAAACTAATTTAACTGATGTAGAAACGAATTTAAAAAAAGAACGTGATGATATTAAAGAATCGTTAAAAGAGAAAATTAAAGAATTGGAAGATACGAAATTGGATTATAATAAAACAACAAAACAAATTGAAGAATTGAATAAAATGAACAACAAAATCAAAGAAGATTTTAATAATGAAGTTATAACAAAAGATGAAACCATAAAATCGTTAGAAACTCAATTAGAAACGTTCAAAATCAATTTAGAATCAGTTACAAACAGTTACCAACAATCAGAAAAAGAATTTGAAATAAAACAAGAAAAAATAAAAGAATTAAATGAAATAATAGAAAAAATTAATAACGAAATTACAAAAAAAGATGAAGATATTAATGAATCTTCTATTACAATAAAACTACTCGAAACTGAATTAAAAACAACCAAAATCGATTTGGAATCGATGAGAAACGATTTGAAACAATACCAAACTAATTTAAGTGATGTAGAAACGAATTTAAAAAAAGAACGCGATGATGTTAAAGAATCGTTAAAAGAGAAAATTAAAGAATTGGAAGATACGAAATTGGAATATAATAAAACAACAAAACAAATTGAAGAATTGAATGAAATAATCAACAAAAATAAAGAAGATTTTAATAATAAAGTTATCACAAAAGATGAAACAATAAAATCGTTACAAATTCAATTAGAAACATCCAAAATCGATTTGGAAACAGTTACAAACAATTACCAACAATCAGAAACTAATCTATTAAAAGAATTCGAAAAAAATAAAGAATTAAACGAAATTATCGACAAAATGAACAACGAAATTACAATAACAGATGAAAATATTAATAAATCTTCTGATACAATAAAACTACTCGAAACTGAATTAAATACAACCAAAATCGATTTGGAATCGGTCAGAAATGATTTGAAACAGTCCCAAACTGATTTAATTGATGTAGAAACGAATTTAAAAAAAGAACGCGATGATGTTAAAGAGAAAATCAAAGAGTTAGAAGATACAAAATTAGAATTAAATAAACAAACAAAACAAATAGAAGAATTAAATGAAATAAACAACAAAATTAAAGAAGATTTTAATAATGAAATTACCACAAAAGATGAATCAATAAAATCGTTACAAACTCAATTAGAAACATCCAAAATCAATTTGGAATCGGTCAGAAATGAATACCATACTAATTTAACTGATGTAGAAACTAATTTAAAAAAACAACGTGATGATATTAAAGAAACATTAAAAGAGAAAATTAAAGAATTGGAAGATACGAAATTGGAATATAATAAAACAACAAAACAAATTGAAGAACTCAATAATGAAATTATAACAAAAAATGATGAAATAAAATCATTACAAACACAATTAGAATCTTCAAAAACCGATTTGGAATCAATTAAAACCAATCTCGAACAATCACAAACTAATTTATTAAAAGAAATTGAAGAAAATTTAAAAAATAAAAATAATGAAATTAAAGAAATGAATGATAAATATAATAAAGAAATAGAAAAAGTTAATATTTATGAAAATCAATTAAAAGAACTAAATGAAGATCATCAAAATTATGAAATTCGTGTATCAGATTTATTAACCGATATCGAAAATAAAGATGAAGAAATTAATAAATTAAAAGAAAACATTGATAAATTATCATTAGAAAATATTAATAATAATTCAAAGATGGAAGATATTAAAAAAGAAACTGAAAGTAAAAATAAAGACCAACAAGAATTAATTTTAAAGTTAAATAAAGAAATAGAAGATTTAAATAAAAAATTAATTAAATTAGAAGAAATACAAAAACTTTTAGATAAGAAGGATACTCAATTAAATTTACAAAATTATGAATTAGATAAATTGAAAGAAGAATTGCGTACAATAAAATCAACAAAAATTAATAAAGATGTGATAAATGCAGCTGGAGATACAAAAACGGATTCTGTAAGTTTATTTATTTATTTTATTATTAAGTAGGCTTAGTAATTATTTCGCTTTTTGTTTATTAAATTTATCTTACGTCAATTGTTAATACTTGTGTCACATGTCAACATTAATGTCATTGACATTCAGGCATCAAATGTCAAAGAAAATTATTGCACTTGTTGATTTACGATTTTCTTTAACTTTATTACAATTATGACAATTTTGACATTTCACAAAACAATTTTGACAACTATGAAATTAAAATTATGACAAATATGACACTTTACGTTTAAATTTTGACAATTTTTATATTTAACGTTTAAATGTTGACAATTTTAACTTTTGACGTTTAAATTTTGACATTTCATAGAAAAATGTTGGTAATATTGACATTTGACATTACAAATATGACAATTTTGACATTTTACAAAATACTTTTGGCAAATATGACATTTGACGTTTAAATTTAGACAATTTTTAACTTTTGACGATTAAATTTCGACATTTTTGACAAATATAAAATTTAACTCTCAAATTTTGACATTTGACGTTCAAATTTTGACATTTTGTAGAAAAATTTTAAAAATATTAACATTTGTATTACACATATGACAATTTCGACATTTCACAGTACAATTTTGACAACTATGACATTTGATGATAAAATTTTGACAACTATGACACTTTACGTTTAAATTTTGACATTTGAAGTTCAAAATTTGATAAAATTTACATTTAACATTTAAATTTTGATATTTTATAGAAACATTTTGGTAATATTGACATTTGATATTACAAATATGACAATTTTGACATGTTACACAACAATTTTGACAACTATGACATTTGATGTTAAAATTTTGACAAATATGACACTTTATGTTTAAATTTTGACATTTGACGTTTAAATTTTGATATTTTATAGACAAAATATGGTAATATTTGACATTTGATATTGCAAATATGGCAATTTTTATATTTTATAGAAAGGTTTTAGTAATATTGACATTTTATTTGACAAATATGACCATTTTGACATTTTAGAGAACAATTTTGACAACTATGAAATTTGAAGTTCAAATTTTGACAAATATGACACTTTACGTTTAAATTTTGACATTTGAGGTTCAAGTTTTGATAAAATTGACATTTGACGTTTAAATTTTGATAATTTATAGAAAAATTTTGATAATATTGACATTTGATATTACAAATATGACAATTTTGACAAATATGCCACTTCACGTTTAAATTTCGACATTTGACGTTGAAATTTTGATGTCAAATGTTAACATTAATGTCATTTGTCAACATGAATGTCAATTGTCAACCGCCAGTATTGCCATATTTGTTCGCAGGTGGCGTTGATACAAAATGCATAAAACGCTATATAAGCACATCATAGAAATCGTTTTTTTTTTTATTAATTAGCTTCTATTGCACTTGCATGTATTTTATTTTCTTAATCAGGTACAAATTAATAATAACAATGACATAAAACAGTTATTGGAGGAGAAATTGTTTGCCGAAAATCAAGTTAGTTTTCTCAATTCTATCATTGCTGATATGCAAAAGAAAAGTGAAGAACAAAAGATTCGAATTGAAATTTTGGAAATGGGATACAATTCTTCTGCAGCTGATGAATTACAAGCGTAAGTAAATTAAATCAGAACAACATTTTAGTACATCAAATTATTGACAACATTGACGTTATATTGTTAGTTTAATGACAGTTTACTGTCAAAAATAGTGAATAATTTGTTTACTGACAATATGTGATTCATGTCAAATGTCAAAAAATCATGTCAAAAAGTTAAAAATCTGATTCAAATGTCATTAATTGATGTCAAAAGTAAAAAATTTGATGCAAATGTATAAAATTGATGTCAAAAGTAAAAAACTCAAACCATATGTCAATAATTCATGTCAAATGTCAAAAATGTGATGAAAATGTCATAAATTTGATGCAAATGTCTAAAATTTATATGAAATGTCAAAAAAATCATGTCAAAAGTTAAAAATTCGATTGAAATGTCATTAGTTTATGTCAAATGTCAAAAATTCGAT